>NQLW01000060.1:2228346-2267832 GCA_002312845.1 Kalanchoe fedtschenkoi
TCTATAAACATCAAACATATAATTTCATTAACTTTCCTTTAAATTTTTTTTTCTATATCAAATAAGATAACATTGAATAAAATTCATAATGATTCAAGAACATATAATTCCATCAAGTCAATTGGTGGCATGCTTCTAATTTGTTTGTCTGCCATTTTCGTGACACGTGCTCCAATCAAGCCTCCCTTCACCATCATCATTATTTGTGTCATCTGCCATTACCAGTATCCGTCTCTACAGACGCGAATGTAAAATTAAAAGTGAGATCTAAATAAGCTTGTCATAGTAATTGCTCGAATGAAAAGGAATATGTTGAAAATTAAAATAATACAAAAAAACCATACAAATTAAAAATAACAATATTAGACTTTAGAGTTTTAGATTTTGAGCATTTTTGAAGTTTTAGTGAGTCATTTTTTTAGTATTTTCAGAATTTTAAAATTCAGAACTTTTAGGATTTTAATGTTTCAAAGAATTCAGTATCAATGACGAATAAATGATTTTATTCTCTTTTATTAATATTGTCATTTGTTACCACAAATATATTATAAAATTAAATTATGCTTTATTGAAAAACATAAATTCAATTTAGCTGAACCATGCTTTCACTCAAGCCCATGTTATTGTGCTAGTGATTGATACTCCTATTCAAGACGATAAAGAGGATGCACTAACAGACCTGTATTACAAATATTACAACAGCGGCCACCATACATTATTATTCATCTCATAATCTGAACAAAAGGTTCACACACAAGCACAACAGCTAGCAAGCTCCATAAATATGTAACATACATATCCTCCCCACCAGCTAACAATTTCTTCTTGACACAAGATACAGGCCACGGAGGGAGACTGGCACTGCCGGAAAAGACTATGACATTTGTGTTGTACGAACTAGCATGCCATCTTTACCCACCTCAATGTGATTGATCACTCTAGCAGCCATGCAGGAAGTGCTCACTCAGCAGCTTTCTCAAAAAATGGTTGGTCCCTAATTAATCTGATTCAAAGCGAACACCATCTATCAGTTACACATTTGGTGGAAAGGATAGAAGCTCAGCTGTCAGATAAAGAACGTGACATCTGTTTTAACTTTTAAGAGTGGTGATCGGAATCCAGTTCAGGACAACTGTAGAAACGAAGGTGGTTGCATATGAAAATTAAAAAAACATGACTCGCACATCTAGAACAACATATCTGAAACAATTAAGACCCACTGCATTCCGTTTTGACATATCAGTAGTAGTATGTGACACAAGATGATAACTAGTTGTTCAACAAGATTTGAATTCATAAACCAAAGGCATTCTTACCACTTTCCGCATCAGAAATATCCGCAAGCTTGCCTAACGCATCAATAAGCGCCTCCTCCTGCTCCTGCATTGCAAACCATTACTGTGTCAAAACTCAAAAGTATGTTACTATAAATTCATATATTCATCCTTCCAATTACGCGTGGTTATCACCTTCAGGGCCTTCTTTGCCTTATCAATCTCCACAGGATCTGGGTTACTTGAGTTAAAGACCCTCTCAACCTATAAAATATAATTAAGTTAATCAAATTCAAATTCATGTGCAGGTTAGACAACAAAAACAATAAATTAGGGCTCACTTCTTTTATAAGATGGCTTGTGTGCAATATCCGAATATTTGACCCTTTCTTTGATGCACCATTTTGTGCTGCCGAATAGTCTTTTCTATTATGGCCCTTGGGAAGTCCCCTACCTCGTCCTGCGCCTGAAGTGCCTTCATGTCCCACAGGTCTATTCACACCATGCCCAGGTCCGCCATAGCCACCTCGAGGAATTCCAGGGTCACCCCCTTCCCATCTTATGTCACTCGGGGATATCTATATTCCAAAAAAAAAGAAAAAAGCTTGCTGTTACTATGCTAGTTATAAGAATGTTTCAGAAATTCAAACTAAAAACCAAGTACGAAATGTATGTCCTTTGTAGAAGATAGAATGATATATGCTCGTTCCAGGCAATTCTAAAGCATTCAACACAATCGAGTGAGAGGACCTGCAGAAACATTTGGGACCAACCTAACTTGGATCGATGAGAGAATGTACACTGTTTTCGCATTGGAAATGGGATACTTCATTCGCATATGATTCTTACCAAAGAACCATTTTGAAAAAACAGAATGGAAAATTCAGAAGTAAATACATCACTAGGTCTCACTGATACATACTACATGAATTGAGAACCATAACTGCTTCGGCAAATGTTGGACACTCCAACGACAAAAAAAGAACGACTCGCACCAATCCGTTTTGAAAAATCATAAGCAATATTGATTTTTAACATGCATGGATGCAGACAACAAAGACATGGGAAATTAGACTTGTGGAGAAGCTACAGATAGCAGTTCGTTGAAGTGTTTCGAGTTTTGTTCTACCTACCTCAACATCAGGAAGGACATAAAAGTAAACATCGAAGCCGATTGTATATCTGAAGGGCATAATATAAGAAACAGCAAGTAGACCAGTTTTCTCTGGATGGCAAAGAAAATGACGGTTTGATGAAAGAATACAAAAAAAATCCATTTGTAAATACACAACATGCAATGAAATGGGCAAGGGGATTGTTCATCTAGCGGTCAATTTCGATTGTTCATCTAGCGTAGACAACAATTAATGGACAATCAATGCAAATTTCTCAAGATAGAATATCTGACAACTAGACTAAGAAAATAACAACAAATTTGATAAAATTAACTTATGTACCTCTGCAAGATTAACCCATTCCCAGGTCTCGTTAGCGGATCCCATGTCATACACCAAAGCATGCCGCCCCTGAAAAGAAAACAATCTTATACGCAGTTGCATATGCTGAATAGAGCTACATGAGTTCAAATCACGGCAGCACTAAGCTGACCTGAGCCGGGTCAAAATCAGTAATAACAGCCTCATAGAAGTTATTGTCATCAGGCCATCTGGTTTTCACTTTCCTTCCAATCAACGAATCAATTTTAGCTTCACCAGGCCCGTTCGCAAGGACACCAGACGATACACGACTAGCAATTTGACCCCTTCCAGCAGAACCAGAAGGCGGAAATTGCATTGACTTGGTAGTTGCATTTAATCCAGATAACATCTGGCCCTGTCAGAGAAGAGCATGAAATCTTTGAAAGAGGAATATAAGAAATTTGTGGTGATCTCATTCTGTTACTGTTTCTCTTTATTTTTTTGGACTTACCGATTTCTGTTTCTTCGCCTTGGCAGCAATATTTAGTCCCTTTTTAGCTGCTGAGGAAGACTGTGGGTTGGATGTAGGAGCCTGCGAGTGGAAAGGGGGAGATGGACCACCAAAAGACTGATGTCCTGACTGCACAACCTTTTGTTTCTTTCGTGAAGCTGAGACAGCAGGGCTTGGTAAGGGATCGTGGCCAGCTTGATTGGTACTGATTCCAGATTGGACCCCACTCGCCAGTCTCCATTCCCTGATGGAATCACCAAAAAACACTCATCAAGACAAGAATCAAGAAAAAGACACCTTGCTAGGAAGAATGCGATAAATGCATCTCATCAGTGGGTCATGGTTAAATAATGATGATCTCCTTTACCACATTCTCATACCTTATTCTCCGGATGGCATCATCTGCATTTGCCCTCCCTAAAAGCTCGCGGTGTTCTTCAATTGATAATCTAAACTCCTTTCTCAGTAGGGTGATTATATCTTCTTTCTCCTGAAAAACATTTCACATTACACAAGGAATAAGAGAAAAGAGATTTGAGATAACTGATTTTAGGAAAAAGGTTTTCAAAGTACCCATGTGAGGACATCCGCTTGAGCTTTAAAGGCTCTGAGAACCGAAACATAGGCTTCCTTCTCAATGTTATGAATTTCAGTTTCCAAATCAGTTTCACCATAGACTCTAGAATACGGAGCGGAAGCTATAACACCAGATCTTCCATTCCCTGCAAGTCGTCCTTGTGGAATTCTATTTTGATGAGATGGAGGGAGATCATCATCAGTATCTGTCAGGGAGCAGAACACCAAATTACTCAACAGTGCATAAAAAATTCCTAAGGTATGCACTAAACACAAAGAAGAGCAAGATAATAAGTAAAGGACAAGACAAGAATTATGTCGTTTTGATGGATCTGTTAGACATCACCAGTCGTTGTTAGGGATTTCGTGACTTATAAACAATAAAATAGCAAAACACTATTAGCAGCTCAAATACAAAGCTCTAAGAACTTAGATCAGAGCAAAACCTAAAATCTGCGCAACCTATCAATCTAATGAAAGTGGATGACTCGTGTAAGGTGGTTATGCGTGTGCGGTTGTCATGCATGGTTCTCAGGCCCAGTACCCCATTGTGCCAAGCTCTCACACGTGACAACTGATCACCTTACACCACAGTGGTACTTGTCTTGTTTGACTTCAATAACTAACAGAAAACACATGCAACTGTATTCTAAGTGATTAAACATAGTCAAAAACCATCATACCTTCTGATTTTAAGTTGACGTGTATTTGTTTCAATTGCAGAAGAATGGTATTGGGGCTTCCAAACTATTGGTGATGCCTAGTCATGGATCTCTAATTTAGATTTCGGAAAATGCTCCAAATCCTTGCAAAAATATTACTCCTATATGTATGTATGTATGTATGCAATACCATGATATGATATTACTGCAGTGAATCCTTTCTTCCTAAAAATGCTGAAGGAGCACATGACATACACCACTCTTTGTCCCTAGATCAAAATGTCCAGAGCAATATGGAACACTAATGGAATATTTCAAATTTAAGTACCGTTTCATTTATCGGCCACTTAGACATATTGCATCTACTAACTCTTTGGTATGCAAAGAATTTTCCCCTCACTCGTGAATACATTCGACTGCCCTTGAACAGAAACTTTTGAGCAGTTAACTCTAAGGTTATAGGTGTTGTAGCTTATTTTTATCCTTATCAAGGTCACGAGAACATTAACACAAATTCATATTTGTAATTTCCACGCTGTAGATTTGTCGGATCCACACTCAAAACCAATTGGAAATGAGTGGGGGGTACCATGTAAATTAGTCGGATCCGCACTCAAAATCAATTGGCAATGAGTGGGGGAGCCCAACTATATATGAGGATCAATCTTGAGCTCAATTTGAGCGATGTGGAATAATACCACTATGCTCAACACAGGCAAACACCAGCGAGCAAGAGACCCAAGTACATATTCAGTATGTTGTAATCTGGCACAATTCCATTCACAAATTCCAGTTGGAAGCCAGGAAGTCCAGGGTCCTTTTTCCATGTGTTTTTCTTTCAGGCGCTTGTAGGTTTTCATTTGAAAAAATCAATATCTTTTGAGATTTTTTCAATTAAGGTTGCCCTTTTGTCGGGCCTAATTACCAATTCAAGTCGCTCACCAATGAGCAGCATGCAGCAGGTACATGTTAGCAAAACCGTGCAGTTAATCCTATCTCTAATAAATCAAACTACGACATAAAAACACAAGAAACTCCATTGTTTCTCATAATGCTAAAGAGCTAGGGACTTTCATCCTTTAAATCAAAGATGCCCCGAGTCTCGAAGTGATACATCTCAGTGATAAACAAAACAAAGGCAGCAATGCAAAACAACTACAACCAATAACAACATAATTTGAGATGGGTAACAGCATAGGAAACAAAAAAGCAAAACAGAAATGAACTTTGAAATAAATTAACAACAACAATTATGCTGCAAATCAAGCTAAATTGAAAACCTCAACCCATACCTGACAACAGAAAGTAACCCTACAGCCAACCAAGCTTGAAACTTGAAACTTGAAACACATCCATCAACAAAAGAAAACAAAATACAATAAAAGTCATATGTTTCTTCTCGTTCGTACTGTCCACTCACCACTGCTATCATAGGGCGCGAACTCCATTGCCAGTTTGCCCCTCAAACTGAAGTCACGAAAGCACAAACCGAATTTCCAACCCCCAATCAGTGGAACAGCCACTGAGAATCCTCAATTCACCAACAAATCAGCAACCGCGATGAAATGTTAGTGGTAAAGCCACGCAATTGAAGTTGGGAAATGATCGAAATCGAAAGCTGGGGAGACCGGCGAAGTGCAGTGTGTGCTTCAGAAGCGGGTCGTGCGTTGTGAAGTCCGTATGTGTGTGAGCTGTTGTGGTTGGATCCAGTTCGGAAGGACAGGAAAGGTCAGCCCTAGCTTTTTTCCCATGTGTGCGTCCCTTTCTCTCAAGGCCAGTTTTTGCGAATTTCCAATTCGGTCCCCACAGTTTGGCTTTGGCTGGGTCATTACACGAGTGAGTGAATTGTCAAGTGATTGGAGTTTGGGTTCCCCAAGTGTAACTTGAGATTCATGTGCGTCATGTTGGATTTAATGTTCTATAAAGCGCTTGGCGGTGTGCACAACGCCTAGCGATTAATCGGTTAGACAAGAATTAATCGGAACAACTAATCGTACAACTAATCGTAGAGTTATATATATTAATAATAAATTTAATAGTTAATTATAAACATATATGTTCAAAAATTATTATTTTAATAAAAAAATTTAGCTTTGAACAATTAATCGGCTAGGGAGAACGTTTCAACACCGCCTATCGATTAATCGGTCTGGAGAATACTGGTTGGATCTGAAATTTCTGTTGTGTGTCACACATGCATAGTTATCAAAACCGGACCAGAGGCCGAACCGGTCAGGGCTCCAGTTCTCAGTTTTTTGATTGAACCAGCGGTTCAAACCGGTTCGACCAGCGGTTTATTTAAATGTAATTATTGCTAAATATCACATTTAGTCTGCTAGTATCCTAAAAATCACAAAATATCTTGATGGTCTAGTGGTTAGAGCTTCCGCATGGAAGCCCAAAGGGCTGGGTTCGAATCCTAGCTCAAGCATTCAATCGGACCTATCCAGTTCACTGATTTTGGAAAAAACCGACCGATTTTTTCCGGTTCAATGTGCACCCCGATATTAATTTCAAATCGGACCGGTACCAGGTCCGGTTCCCGGTCCAACCGGCCGGTCCGGTCCGGTTCTGATAACTATGCACACATGGTTCTGGAATCTCGACTCGTCCAATCTATCCAACACGATTTTATTTTAAGAATATATTATTTTATATTAAGAGTACCCTATCTTTTGATTTATTTTCAATAATACTCTATTTTTCTGTTTTCGCTGTCAGTAATAGTGGATTGTTTTTTAACATATTTTCGCTATTAGTATAGACTTATTCCACAAGTGGTGATAGAGTAATTTCTTTAGGAATCCGTCATTGCTAATGGCGGAAATGTGTTAAAAAACAATCCATTGTTGTTAACAACGGATTTTTTATATCAATCCGCTGTTACTAACAACGCAAATAGAAAAATAGGATATTATTGAAAACAAACCAAAATGTAAGATAGTCTAGATAGAAAACCATCAAAAAAATTATTGGTGAAAAAAAATCACCGAACGCGATATATTTGACGTAGTCTGGAGTTGCGTCAAAAATATTCTCATTCGATTTTAAGTTTAGACATTTCATTTGATCCACGTTTCAAAAACCTCATTTCTTAAGTTTAAAAGTACTATATCCTCTAGTGTTTCTCTTAATTTATAATGCTAATTTATTAAGGTTTTTTTTTTGCATCCCTGCTAATTTATTAAGTGAAATTTAAAAATTCAATAGGCTTCAAACATAGAGGGAGGGGTTCAAAATAGTATGTTAAGAGCATAATTATTAAAAACCGGTCCGGATTGTCTGATCGATCCAGACCTCCACACAAACAAAGTACTGTAAATTTAAATTATACATACTGAATCAAAATTTTGAACACCTTGTATACATATTAAAACAATAACTATATATATTTTTTAAATACGACACAAAGTATTATTATTCACAACATTATTTAGGTCTTCTCTTCACTTCAAGGAAAAGTGTCTCATTCTCTTCACTTCAAGAAATGTGATATCATTTTCTTTGCCTGTAAACTCAAAAATCACATACATATATAGATCACCTAAATAATGAAGAAAAGACGAGAAAACTAATTAACCTTGTTGAATGCTTCATCAGTAGTATAAGTGTATAACTATATACTGAGAGAAAAGAGACATTGAGCAGATTTTGGAAAAATTTATAATTGTAAATTATGGTGTTCGGAGATGGACAATGGGATAGCCGATTTCTATTTGCAGGACTATCAAATTTCGTCATCAATCAATCGCTAACTACCCATCTCCTCCAATTCTTGTTGTCGCCTCTCGTTTGTGTCTGTCGGTCATCAGGAATTTGTTGATGTCGTCCTTCCATTTTGTTTTGACAATATAGAAAAAAAGGCCCCTGACCACCATTCAAATGGGCCGCACATGAGGGTCGGGTCTGGTTGGGCCGGAAACCATATCAGTCACTGGTCCGATGTATGAATTCATACTAGACCGTACCATCAATTGGATAAAATCAATCAGTTTCTTAAAACTAAAGGGTCAATTAAACATTAATTGCATCTTACATAAATGAAATCTAAAATATTTTACAAAAATATCATTAACGGGACTTGAACATTAATATTATCTAACTTTTTGTTCGATACTTGTACTTAACATTTCTTATATTGTAATTTATTGTATAATTGGACTGATCGTTGAACCTGTCCAGACAATCGGTTCAACCGAAACCGAGAACCAGAATTCAAGAGCATGACCATGTACAATGGTAACGCCTAGGTTCTTTTATTACACATATTTTCTACTCAATTATATGAATAGATTAATCCAATGACAAGACATTCTAAAATTTAAATAAAAAAGTTACATGAAAAATATAATAAAAAATAACTTCATAAACGAAACATGGATAAAGTAGAAGTACAATATTTTAGGATCTATAGATCCATCAGAACAGGAGAAGACTAGTCCCTCATGTCTAGGTTGAAAGCCATGAGTTCTTCTACAAAACTTCACAAAAAATAATAAAAAGAAGTGTAGAGAGAGATGTCCTTCACTTGGACTTCCTTAGAGTGGTTTGAATCTCCTTCAAGTTCTGCTTCTCTTGCACAGGGAAGACTCTGTTTATACTGGTGAAAATGAGAGAAAGGCAAGAGATCAATGTCCATTAAAGATATGAGGATATTTTTTCTAAGAATCTTCCATTCTTTGCTACACGTAACTCCTTACTCAGACCAAGTAAGTTGTAGTGCATTTTTATTGAATGAGTAGAGGCAGTAAATGTTTTACTCGGTTAAATGAAATCAAGGCTAATTCTTTCCTCGGACTGAGTAGACCGAATAAATGTTACTCGAACCGAGTGAGATTCTTTGCAAATAGCCTCTCAAATCGAGTACAAAATCTTTCATGCTCTTATGTGGGCCTAGTGAACCGCAGGTTATCTTCAAGTCGAAATCTAAAATTGCTTCAACTTACTTCTCAAACTGATCTCGAATAATTGGGGGTGCTCAATCTAGTTAAGAGCATTTCTAACGTTCATCTTCATAAAAAGACTTTAGATATTTACATGAAAAATTGGATGAACTTTAAATCATTCAGGTAACTTAAGTTTGTAGGTAACTTGTCCAATCCTTTGGAAAACTTCGAAGGGACCATCATACTTTGGCACCAGCTCTCGATGAACCATCTTGATGTTGATCTTCTCCTAGATATGAAGCATTAGTTTTAACATCACTTTGTCTCCAACATTAAACTCTAAGTTCCACCTCGATTTGTCAGCTGACTTCTTCATCCTTCGGGCAGCGTTCTCAACGCTTTCATTCGTATCATCCAGCGCCTCTTGAGTCATCACAGCAAACTTCAGCACCGCAAGACACTTGACATTTAGGCTCTTCTTCACCACTTCATGCAGCATCAAAGGTTGTCTCCCGTTTGCCAATTTTAATGATAGACTCTTCCCCGTCGAAGAGCTCTTATAAAGACTGTAGCGAAATTGCCCCGAATCCATCAAGTCCAGCCAGTTCTTTTGGGTTTCCATTGAGTTCTGAACACAACAAGTTGAAGAGTGTTGTCAAAAACCTCCCAGTGAATCTTGTGTCCTTATCACTTATGATGTCCTCATGTACTCCCCAACGTTTGATGATGTACTTGAAGAGCGTCTTGCGGAGACTTCAGTGAAACATACCGTTGGTCCACGTATGAAAATCACATACTTAATAAAATTGCTAACCACCATCATTAATGAACAAAAGACGTCTATCTTGGATAATCCACTGATGAAATTCATCGAGACAATTTTCCAAGATCTCTCCGGAATGAGCAAGGGATGAAGTAACCATGCCTCCTTACTTTTCAAGCTGGAACACTCGAGTTCTGTTGTGATTGTCAACCGGGTCTGGATGCCAATTATCACGAAGATTATCCCTAATCTTTTATCAAGGTTAGAGAATTGAATATGTGGGGCAACAAGGCCTCGGCACCTTGCTCAGTTCTCCTGAGTCCCGCCCAAAGACTGGATAAGTGCACAATGGATAAGTATATAAGGGTTTGCACAATAAACTTGACAAAAGATATGTATGGGGAAGATTTGCTCGACTATTATTGATCTTAATGCCAATATGTGTGCCAGATTTTGTGGATAGCTTATTAGCCTACAAGGCTGCCTACGTATCACTACTACAGAAGAGGGCTAATTACCACGGTTATTCGAAGACTTTCACCATATTCACAAACGTGGTGAATACGACTGTCGTAATTGATAAAGTACAGAGCATCGTAACAGGTATATCACCTAATACCACGCTTCACTTATAAGCGTGGTAATAAGTTCATCTATTTAAAAAAAATTAAATTACGGATTAAGTAAATCTGTAATTTAATATATTTTAATTATTTAACAGTTTTATAATATATACAATTTTATATAAGCAAAACTAAATATTCAAAATTTATAAGAAAAAGTAAAGAATCTATTATATGTCTCAATATATCACGTACATATGAAATCTAGACTACAAATTCATCGGCTATGAAATTCCGGTGCGTCTCCATAACAAGCGCCACTATGTCCTCCCTCACTGAGTCAATCTCCGACAACTCATAAGGTGCGAGTCCCTCGTCTCCCTGATCAAAAAACTGTAAACAAGTGTAAATCATTAATATGATTAAAAAATATTATAATTGATCACATTAAATTAGTAAAAATGAAATGATTTCAACTACAATTATACCTGTTGTAGACCGAAACGACTAGTGTCCGGCGGGGAGGACAAACCCTCAATGATGTGCCGCATGTTTCTACACACATAATAGCCGCCAGCATACTCTTCTGAGGCTGTTGCGGACACTAATAAATGATGAACACCTCTCATTAGTTTTTAAATAAAATAAATGATGAAAATACAATGCACTACTAATATTGAAAATGTACCGTCACTAACTCCCACGTGACTCTACCTCGGGATCCACGTCATCGTGTCAGACCTCTGAAACATTACAAAATTAAGAAATCTATTAGTTGTCATAAATCAGACACTTCGTTCACAATTCATGAATATAAATTCTAGGTGAACTTACTCCTTCACAACGGAATAGAAGTAGTAGACGGTAGATGCTCTCGGAAAGATGACGGCCAGAGTCCAATGACACCTTCACGAACAAAGTCACTTACTTTCATAACATCAAATTAAAACAGTTAATAAACTTGGAACACATGAAAATCACTTACGATGCGTCGGAGTGGTACGACAAGAAGTAGTAGCACACGGGAGATCCATATCTCTCTCCGAACTCTATCCGTCGGTGTACGTAAGCCGCTCTGATCTCAAAAACGGATCCAAACTCCCTCATACGGTGGCAATCGAAAAATGGAAACCGTTGCTGAGACTCTGGGGGGCAGAACCCAGAAAATAGGCATCTGCATATACATACATTCCGTTTTCAGTTAGCTATACCGACTAGTACTTACTATCATTTCATTAGTTGTATTACAAAAATTAGTACCTGATGTAAGCAGAGACGCATGGCTGGGTCAGCTGATCAACTTTTAGAAAATCAATCGCATCATTAACACTGAATGGCGTCGAAAAGTCCCGATGATATCTGGCATCAGAGGGATGATCAAGGGAGAAAGTCTCAGATAGAACCGAGCTAGCCCGAGGAGCTGCCTGGTATGGAACCCCAGACGTGGAAACTCCTCACTCTGAGAATCAGGAGCAGTCCTCTCACGCCAATGATGGTCGTCAAAAAGCTATATGATCAACGTTAAATAGTTAATAGATTTTCTCCAAATTCTTTTTTATACCATTATAATTTTATTTCGAACGTACCCTCTCGTCAAGGTCGATCAGGTGTCGAGGCCATGGAACAATCTGATTAACCAAGTGCTCCCGCTCCAACAAGACCCAGCTCATCAACCCGAGAACCACCGCACAGCACCCTCCAGAACAACATGCTCTATGAGGACCTTCCACAGATCCTCTGGCAGAGTCTGGTAATCGTAGACTCTGCCCCTCAGGACTCTCCTAACGGCGGCGAGTTCCTCTCATCATCGGGCGCAACACCCTCTACTACGCAGAGTGCGCACTTCCTCCGAATCTATTGTTAATATACTAGTTATTATTAACTTAACATATTTTTGTAATCAATTATCACGATACATTTGGTAAATCAAAACTTACATCGAGGATGTCTGCGAATGGATCAGCGGGCTATGAAGGCTATGAAACGTGTGTGGGAGGGTGAGAGTTAGTAGGGAATGATCCATCCCACCAAGACCTAATGTCTGTTGGTATATCAGACAAGTCTTGGGTGGGAAATGCTGATGAAGAGCGTGGCTGCATGGACGACATGTAGTCATCTGTCCTCAGCGGTGAAGTGCTGGTCGTCGTAGCAGGATGGCGACGGGACTCTGATGATGAAGCTAACTGGGATGCCCGCCTCGCGACATCCTGGTCGTACTGATTCCTCTGATTTTGAGATTGTTGTCCGAACTTTCTTCAGCAAGATTCCTCTGATTGTTACAGCTAGAAAATGTTGCATCAGCACGTGACAATCATGGGATTTCATGTTTTGCATCTTGCAATCTTTCATAGATACAAGCTTCCTCATGTTTGATGAATATTTGTGAGGACCTTGATATCGTGCAAACACTTACAAAACGCTTCACGCTCTTTCTTCGACAAAGTATAGCAAGCGGGGGGTAAGAATGTTCGATTTCCACGGTTTTCAGGGGCCAATTCTTTTCTCAGTCCAAATTCAACCATGTCTAATCTTGCGCTGACACTGTCTTTGGTTTTGCCTTTAATGTCCAATAATGTACCGATCAAACTGTCACACACATTCTTCTCCACATGCATTACATCGATGCAATGTCTGATGGTCAATGTCTCCCAATATGGAAGCTGAAAAAAGATCGAGCGTTTTTTCCAAACACCTTTAACAGTCTACTTCGAGCGTTTCCCAAATATCACATCAATTTCCCTCACTTTTTGGAATACTTCTTAGCCACTAAGCGGTGTCGGTTCGGTACGATTTTCTATCTCACCATTAAACTGTTTCTTTCTTCTCCTGAATACATGATCCGCTGGGAGCCATCTTCTATGATCCATGTATACATTCTTATGACATTTTCACAAACGAATCGAGCTTGTACATTCTTCACAGACGGGACATGCTTTGTAGCCTTTCACGTTATAACCTGAAAGATTAGCATATGCAGGAAAGTCATTTATTGTGCAAAAAAGCATGGCCCGTAAATTGAACTCTTCTTGTGCGAAAGCGTCATACACCTTCACCCCCTCTAACCATAACAACTTCAAATCATCTATCAACGGCTGGAGGTAGACATCAATATCATTGCCTGGTTGTTTCGAACCCGAATAACCATCGTTAGCATGACATACTTTCTTTTCATATAAATCCATGGCGGAAGGTTGAAAATGACCAATAACACCGGCCACGTACTGTGTTGGCTGCTAAGGTTACCAAATGGATTCATTCCATCACTGCTAAGACTCAATCTTATGTTTCTTGAATCACCCCCAAAATCTGGAAAATTAAGGTTAATCATCTTTCATTGATTAGCATTAGCGGGGTGCCTTATGTAATCATCAACCACTCGACCCTCTTCGTGCCATCTTAAATACTTAGCATCCTGTTTGTTTCTGAATAGTCGATGAAAGCGTGGGATCGGGGACATATAACATATTGTTTTAATCGGGCCCCCATTGCCTTTGCTCTCGTGACGTCTTTTCATTTGTAACGACGCGCTTTGCATATAGGACATTCAGATAGATCTTCATACGAGCCTCGATACAAAATGCAGTCATTAAGGCAAGCGTGTATCTTCTCGACACCAGATCCCATTAGAAACAACACTTTTCTGGCATCATAACATCTCCTTGGAATTTCATTTTCAGCGGGTAGCAGCTCTCCAGGAAGCGCATGCAGTTCAGTGAAGGACTTATCAATCCAAGAATGTTTTAGCCTTCAACTTATATAGCTTCAATATCGCAGTCAACTTGGTTAATTCAGGATTGCACCCGAGGTATAAGGGAGTCTCGGAGGAATGCTTGATTGAGTCTCATATCTCTGCTGCACTTTTATGTAGATTTTCGTTGATGTTATCGAACATTCCCTGAATGTTGTCCTAGTCCACACGCTCATCCGAATCTGAATCAACCATAACATCCGTGTAACTTGGTCCAGCTTCCTCCTCTCGCGATCGCTTCTCACCAACTCTCTCACCATGAAAATACTAGACTATGTACTTCGCATCAAAACCGTTAATGATGAGGTGAGTGCGAACTTCAGATATCTTCAATCTTGACACGTTCCAGCATTTCCGGCATATGCAGTTGACATAATCCTCTCCAACTCGTGTAGCGTGTGCCCTAGCAAATTCACAGAATTCGGCAACGCTTTCTTCGTATTCGTTGCTCAAACGGTTAGCCGTTATCCATCTACGGCTCATCGCATCTCTCACTAATCGATGAATTAATGAGTAGGGATACGTATTCTAACCTCAAATAAGTACGTTTCGTACAGATTATTGCGTGCATGTATGTGGACGCAATAGTTTATGTTTTATTGAAACTATCGCGAGTGGGGAACATGGCAATTTCAACAATAAAAATTCCAATAAGAATAACAAACTAGACAACACTTTTAACAACATGGCAATTTCACCTATATATTTTAAATTTTAAACTTAAATTAAATTACTATTATTTTACAATAACGACCAAATTTGTAATTTAGATAGGCGAGATAGCTAAGCAGGGTACAACTAATTAAATTAAATTAAATTAAATAAATTTGAAAGTCCCGATATATTATATTTGTAACAAACTTTGAATATAAAACTAGATTTCTTTCCATTTAAATCCTACAACAAATTTACATTTAAAATATTTGTACCATCGACTGGGTTGTGCATAACATTCCGTAACAACAAATTAAATAAGAAGCCAAACTATACATTAAACAAGCCTAATCAGACACTAAATTTAAATCAAGATAACTTTTCATTAGTTTTACTTGCTCGAAACCTACGCACAATTAAAGAAATCACACAAGGATATAAACAACTCACAAACTGATGAAGGTGCGTGTGCGGTCCCGACTGGTAAAGAACTTTCCTCAACAGCAAATTAAACAACTCTCTTTTAGTTTTCACCACGCTTCCATGTGCGACAGATCACCGACAAGTAAAAAAAACTAAGTTAAAACCAATGGCATAGTGCTCAACTGTAAAAAAAAATGAAGAGAGGAGGCGGAGAACTAACAGATTCCGAGCGTTGAAGCAGGTTGAATCGGTGAAGACGTTAGGTTAAGATTATATACTTGCGTTCTAATGGAATTCCAGCCGTTGATCAAAACACTTATTACCACGCTTTCGGTATTTTTTTAAAAATACAAAGCGCATGGTAGTGGGTTGTTCTATTACCATGCTTTTATTTCAAAATTTGTAAATTCAAAATTTGTAAGTTGAGAAAGAGTATTAAAATTTATTAGTATACTATACATTTATTACAATATATTTAAATATATTATTATACTCTACTGCTTTTAATATACATTTTTTAAATATTTATATATATTAATTTTACGCTTTTTTTTGAATTATCACCACGTTTATTATCCAAAGCGTGGTGATAAGTATACCTTTCACCACCCTTTTGATAAAAACCGTGGTCATTGGTGAACAACATTTATTTTGTTTTTGTTTTATTTCATAAAATTGTAAATAAGTTGGTGATTTTTTATGATTTGTAAGTTAATGAGATTGAATGTATTATGTGTAGTAACAAAAATTAAGTGAATTTTTTATTTGTAAGTTGTATATATAGAGAATATTATATATAGGATATCTATCATGCGTGTTGTTAAGTGTTATAGTTTGTATAAACTAGACTTTAGGATTTACGATCAACCTTATAAAAAGCATCATTAATTTATAAATTATTTTCAATTTTAATCTATGACAATCATCAACATTATGTAACATTCATAAATATATTAAAAAATCATTTTAAGTACCTATTACCATGCGCATTAGAAACAAGCGTGGTAAAATGTATATTTATCACCACGCTTTTGATAAAAACCGTGGTCATTGGTGAACAAAATTTATTTTGTTTTTGTTTTATTTCATAAAATTATAAATAAGTTGGTGATTTTTCATGATTTGTAAGTTAATGAGATTGAATGTATTATGTGTAGTAACAAAAATTAAGTGAATTTTTTATTTGTAAGTTATATATATTGAGAATATTATGTATAGGATATTTATCATGCATGTTGTTAAGTGTTATAGTTTGTATGGACTAGACTTTAGGATTTATGATCAACCTTGTAAAAGTATCATTAATTTATAAATTATTTTCAATTTTAATCAATGACAATCATCAAATTATGTAACATTCATAAATATATTAAAAAATCATTTTAAGTACCTATTACCATGCGTATTAGAAACAAGCGTGGTAAAAGATCTACTTATCACCACGCTTTTTATCCCAAGCGTGGTGATAAATATACTTTTAACCACGCTTTTATTTAAATCGTGGTAATTGGTAAATTAAAATTATTTTATTTTTGTTTTATTTCTTAAAATTTTAAATAAGTAAGCGATTTTACATGATTTGTGAGTTAATGTGATTGAATATAATATGTATAGTAAAAAAATTAATTTTTATTTGTAAATTCATAATATTGAGGATATAAAATATATATCATGCATGTTGTTGTCAAATGTTATAGTTTGTATGAAGTAGATTTTAGGATTTACGATCAACCCTTATAAAACCATCATGAATTTATAAATTATTTTGAATTTAATCAATGACAATCATCAACATTACTTAAGATTCATAATTATATTAAAAAAACAAAAATTACTACTTATTACCACGCTTAGTTGTAATAAGCGTGGTGATAAGTCTTATTTAATTTAATTAAAAATAGAAGTGTGGTTAAAAAATTTAAATTGAAAATGATAATATTTTAATCAATTAGCTATTACCACGATTTGTATGCATAAGCGTGGTAATAGGTATAGCGCCAATTGCATACGCACCCATTACCACACTTTATTTGATTAATTACAACAATCATAATAATAAGCGTGGTAAAAAAAGTGTGGTAATTGGAAGCGTGATAATAGCTCAAATTTGTAGTAGTGTATACTCAAAGATTCTAAAAAAATTCACCCTTTTCCAAGAGGTGCAATCATAGTCGACTGGACACCACTCATGACCTTTCACTAAGTGCATGCTTCTTCAACACTTAACCTATGAAATTCTTCAATGCAGATGTGACGCCTAAGTCCCCCCCGCATTACTCTAATGATGGTGCAGAAGGGCCTGATCCACAAATGATTAGGCGCGCTCTCAAATCGACCGACTGATCCAACCCGACACAGGACTTATCATGCCTGATCCGTGGTCTTGCGCCTGGATCCTTGCTGATCCACGGTTCCATGTATGAATCCTGTTTCAAAGCCCCGAGACTTGCGAAGGCCTCACGCCTCCCTACTGGCCAACTCAATCTTGATTGATCCGAATTGTTGCAGATATGATCCGGATCCCTCCACTTGTCCTAATTTATCTGAAACGTATCCGGATCATCCAATTCGACTCTTGATTAATTAGAATGACCAAATTGGATCTAATCTAACTTTAGATTCGTGACACTTAACTAATTGACGCCCTTTGGTAAAAAAAAACCATCATTATTTTTACGGAGAGACTCCTGCTAGCTTGAACATTTTATCAAACTCGAGCTGCAATCAAATTTTAAATGACACATTAGAATTAGAGAAAGCTCCTCTTACACAAAAATTCAAATTCATAATATTTTTGTAACTGAAATTGACCCAAAGAGGGAAAAATAGGGTACGTACTACTGTTGTTTTAAAATTTATGATGGCTTCCATGTATAATTTAAAAAAAAAACATAATTTATCAATTGTACCACCCATTCCACCAATATCATTTAATTTTTCAAAAGATAAAACTTTATTAATCATCATTTGATGGCTTCTGAGTTTTATTTATATTTTTGCATATTTATATCAGACTAGCATGAGACATAACATAATTTGTTTTTATTTTTTATTTGAAAAAAATAAATGTGTGGATGTGCTGGTGACTACTACATACCTTGATCTGATTGAAAGCACAAAATAGTGTCACCGATTATTCTCGAGAGTCAGCGACTTCCACTTGTTGATTGAAAATGTTGAGTTCATTCATGACGTATTCATCTATCAAGGAGAAGACATCAATCCCTTGTTGATCTATTGGAACAAGATATGGGGCACTACGAATAACTAGATGTATGAACCACGATGAAGACAGCAGTGGAAGAAAAACTGTAAGAAAGACACCCACAGAGCAGGACACACAAGCCACCCAGAAGTGATATTGTGTAGTAAATCTGAAGAGATTTCATGCATAAAAAAGATTACTAAGTTACACCTTTAGGATATTTTTGTACATAAAGAAAAATAGAGTTACTGTATAGTGTTTTTAAAATTTTCGCCTTTGCTGCTGCATAAATAAATGATACGAAAAGTTATCAGAGCTTCATCTTCCAAATCTTCTGAATTTCTCCTTCCATCCGGCAGTCTCCGACAAATCTATCCATTGATCCACTCCTCTATCTACGAATAAAAAAATCTTTGCCTAGCTTTAGTAGAGATAGAAGAGATTCAAAAATTGCAAAGAGTGACACATTTGGCGGATGTGCGGAAAGGGAAGAAGAGATTTAAATGAAAATAAGTAAAATAAGTTAGGATCAATATCCATAGAAGCGATGCAAGCTTACAGCAGGTAGCAGATTACACATGAAACAGTATGGTTTTACTAAAAAATAGTGGTTTTACGTAAAATAAAATATATTTTATTTAAATGAGACATATGTTAAATAAAATTTAAAAATATGTCGTTTCGTCTATTTGAAATTAAAATTCAATTAATTATGTGAGTAATTAAATTTTTAAAATTACATACAAAAATCTCAAAACAAAAATCTCAAATTTTAATATTAAAAAATAATAACGGTAATTTTTAAAAAAGCACATTCGCCTGAGAGACAGGTCTGTTGCCCCCAATTACTCATGGGTGCTCTCGCTCGAAAACGACGTTATTTTTCACCATTTCTTAATTAAATAATAAAAAATAAAACAATCTTTAAAAAATAAAAAATAATTAAAATTCTTTTTTAAACAAAAATCCAAATAAAATAATAAATAAAAATAATTAATTCACAAATCTATTTTTTTATATTAATTAAAAAATAAATTATTCATCTCATGTATTATCAATTCTGATGAACATAACAGTTCATCTAATGAACACATCGGCTAATATGATGAATATATTTTCCAATGAACATAGTTAAAATTAAATAAACATTAATGTGAATTATTAAATTTATTTTTTTGAATTTTTATAAATCAAGATAATATATATATTACTTTTTCTGATTTTTTCTAATTTTTTCTAATTATTTATTTATTATTATTTATTTGAGATAAAATAACTATTTTAATAAAACGATTCAAAATCACTTTTTTTTATCGAAAACACCATGAATGCTCTCTATACACTTGGGTTATTGATGTCCAACAAACCCCTACTAATCTGCACAGCAAGGAATATTAACCAATCACAGCCGTTTATTTTCCGTCTTTGAAATCAAACGGCTACTTTTCCGTCTAACCGAACCTTCTAGATCCCACACCTGAAATCTATAAATTCATCTCCTTCCTCTACAACTTTCCTCCTCCCTTTTCTTTCAAACCCTAGTTGCTTGCAGATCTCCGAATCTCAGCCCCAAGATCTCTATTTGCTCATTTTCATTTCTAAAGTTTCCATTTTTCGATTCTAGAGACATCATGGCTGGGAAAGGAGAAGGCCCGGCGATAGGAATCGATCTTGGAACCACCTACTCCTGCGTCGGAGTGTGGCAGCACGACCGAGTTGAGATCATCGCTAATGACCAGGGCAACAGGACCACGCCGTCATATGTGGGTTTCACTGATTCCGAGATGTTGATTGGTGATGCTGCTAAGAACCAGGTTGCCATGAACCCCATCAACACCGTGTTCGGTAAGCTACGTTTGAATTTTAAATTTTAGATGGATCTGATTTGTCAATAACTGACTTTAGTAGATTTATACTTGTTGATGCTTGTTGAAGTTGTTTGACCTTGCCTAGATCTGGCCAATGCGTTGTTTGATTATTTGATGTTGATTGTGGCTTAGCAACTTGTGTTTGATTCATATGAGCTTAGATTTGTGGTATTGAACCCAGATCTGTTTATTTACACATGTGTTGCTCAGATCTGTTTCATGGTTGTTCTTAGTTTGAGTAAGTACTCCAGATCTGTTTCCCGGCAGTATGGTTCCGACTCTTAGTTGATGTCCGTCAGGTATATCATTTGAATGCTATATTTAGATGTTTGTATTTGGTTTGAAGATTGGTCAAGGGTCAGTTTGTTAGATCTGTTTTGATAGTATGAGTTTGAGATTCAACAAGTCTACTAGGAAGATGATGTGTGATGACTTTTTTGCCAATTTAACGTCCTTGCTTCATTGCCTATCAAAACCACAACCCCGTTTTGTTTTCTTTCCATACTACCCTTTTCGCTCTTCAGCAGAGCGAAAATATACTAGATTTTCGCTTAATCGGACCGCGCAAATGCCACGTGTTCCACTTGTCTGAGTCAACTGCTGATGTGGTATTTTCGCTCTCCGGTTGAGCGAATAAACAAGACTATTTCGCAGAGAACGGAAGGAGAGATTACGTCTTTGAACTGGAGGAGGCCGAGGTCGCCGAGGCAGGAGACGGTGAGATAAGTGGACTCGATAGGGATGATGAGCTGCACGAGCTGCATCGGCTCCGACCTGAACAGATCCATCGGCGGGCAACATCCTCCGCCCATCAATCCCGAGAGAAATCAAATCACACAATTTGCGGTTGCGATTTCGGTTTCAGTTCAATCGCCGAGCCGACGACTAGATGGATAAATAATTGAATATCTCTTCTAGCTGCAGACAACGATTATCGGATTTTGAACAGGAGGGGAGCGGCTGCCCATTTGACATTGGCAATTTCGCTGTACCAGACAGCGACAACAGCAAAAGAATTTTCGCTTTTCAGTTTAGCGAAATTGTCTTGTCTTTTCGCTCAATCGGAGAGCGAAAATACCATATCATCGAGTGAGTCAGACAAGTGGAACACGTGTCATTTGCGCGGTACGATTTAGCGAAAATCTAGTATATTTTCGCTCTACTGAAGAGCGAAAAGGGTAGTATGAAAAAAAAACGAAACGTGGTTGTGGTTTTGATAGGCAATGAAGCAAGGACGTTAAATTGGCAAAAAAGTCATGTGTGACAAAGTCTGTTATTAGTTGTTGGCTTGAACAGTGTCTGTAATTGTTGCAGATGCCAAAAGGTTGATTGGAAGGAGATTTAGTGATGCCCCAGTGTAGAATGACATGAAGTTGTGGCCTTTCAAGATCATTGCCGGACCTGCTGATAAGCCCATGATAGTGGTTGTGTACAAGGGAGAAGAGAAGCAGTTTGCGGCTGAAGAGATCTCATCCATGGTCCTGATAAAGATGTGTGAGATTGCGGAGGCTTACCTTGGTTCCACCATCAAGAATGTTGTGGTGACTGTTCCAACTTACTTCAATGACTCACAACGTTAAGCCACAAAGGATGCTGGAGTGATTGCTGGGCTTAATGTCATGCGCATTATCAATGAACCTACTGCTGCTGCTATTGCTTACGTTCTTGACAAGAAGGCCACCAGTGTTGGAGAGAAGAATGTCCTTATCTTTGATCTTGGAGGTGGCACCTTTGATGTGTCACTTCTGACAATAGAAGAGGGTATCTTTGAGGTGAAGACCACGGCTGGCGACACTCATCTTGGAGGAGAAGACTTTGACAATCGAATGGTGAACCATTTCGTCCAGGAGTTCAAGAGGAAACACAAGAAAGATATCACTGGTAACCCTAGAGCCTTGAGAAGGTTGAGGACAGCCTGTGAAAGGGCGAAGAGGGCTCTTTCATCCACTGCTCAAACCACAATTGAGATTGACTCATTATATGAGGGTGTTGACTTCTACTCAACCATCACCCGAGCTAGATTTGAAGAGCTTAACATGGACTTGTTCAGGAAGTGCATGGAGCCAGTTGAGAAGTGTTTGAGGGATGCTAAGATGGACAAGAGCACTGTCCACGATGTTGTACTTGTTGGCGGATCCACTAGAATTCCCAAGGTTCAGCAGTTGCTTCAAGATTTCTTCAATGGCAAGGAGCTGTGCAAGAGCATTAACCCGGACGAGGCTGTTGCTTATGGAGCTGCTGTTCAGGCTGCTATCTTGAGCGGTGAGGGTAATGAGAAGGTGCAAGATTTGTTGCTCTTGGATGTCACCCCACTCTCCCTTGGTCTCGAAACCGCTGGAGGTGTCATGACTGTTTTGATCCCACGTAACACTACCATTCCCACCAAGGAGTAGGTGTTCTCCACCTACTCTGACAACCAGCCTGGTGTGTTGATTCAAGTGTATGAGGGTGAGGGGACCAGGACAAGGGACAATAACTTGCTTGGAAAGTTTGAGCTCTCTGGCATTCCACCAGCACACAGAGGTGTTCCCCAGATTACAGTTTGTTTTGACATTGATGCTAATGGTATTCTGAATGTGTCTGCTGAGGACAAGACCACCTGCCAGAAGAACAAGATCACCATCACTAATGACAAGGGTAGACTTTCCTAGGAAGACATTGAGAAGATGGTCCAGGAGGCTGAGAAGTACAAGTCAGAGGATGAGGAGCACAAGAAGAAGGTGGAGGCCAAGAATGCTTTGGAGAATTACTCATACAACATGAGAAACACCATCAAGGATGAGAAAATCGGGGAGAAGCTGCCAGCTGCTGACAAAAAGAAGATTGAGGATGCCATTGAGGGAGCCATTCAATGGCTTGATGCCAACCAGCTGGCTGAGGCTGACGAGTTTGAGGACAAGTTGAAGGAGTTGGAGAGCATCTGCAACCCCATCATTGCTAAAATGTACCAAGGCGCTGGTGGTGCCCCTGGAGTTGAAATGGATGATGATACTCCACCTCCCTCTGCTGGAGGCCCTGGTCCTAAGATTGAGGAGGTCGACTAAGCAGCTAGACCCTGGGACATTTCTATTTATGTTTTTTCACTTTAATAGGTGCAAATTTGCGTTGGGAAAACTCTTAAATCCCTTATTTTTGTTTTGAGATTTGATACCTTCCTCATTTCTGTTACTTTTTGCTGCATCTGGAACTCAATAGATGGCATCATTTGCACCATACTTTACCGGCCGTGGGCGTCCTTTAGCAAGACCTTAAGGGCATACTCATCTGGCGTTTGTGAGAGAGGTCTTTTAATACTAGAAGTTTTGTTTATTTTTTTAATTATTATGATGGGGTTTGGTTTAGATGCGAGGGATTTTCATGAAATAGGTTCGTAGTGATAAATTTGATTTTCTCAATTTTGTGTCTCATTAAAATAAAAGAGTTTCGAAAAACTTTCTTGGTTTAATTTTAATTGAAAATTAGGCGGTGATGAGATGATGACATCGAGTTACTTGCCTGACAGAGATAGATAGGTTTTTTGATATAAAGTCCAATACATCTGAAAGGTCAAATGTCTTTTGGATGCGTCCAACGTTATATTCTTTCACCTGCGTTACAATTCCATCATATGCAGTGGCTTGAAGCAACAAATAAAGCAAAAGTGCAATCTTTTTTTTTTCCTTGTGATGATAGAAGTCACACACATCATCCATCTTGATAATAAAATCATATTCGTTACTGATCATTTCGCGTATATTTCTAACATATTCATATTTATGTGGTACCATCAGAATATAAATCTGTGATTGATTTAAATCTGTTCAAAAGTTGACTAAAGATGTTAACATTTTCAAACGTTGACCTGGCCAAGACGTTACTTATAATTCATATATTTTGCATTACATATAACTGAATTATCGGGACCTAAAAATGTCCACATCACTGTAGCCGTTATTGCACCCAACTACATCATTCATGTCTTTTTCATTTTTAGTTTTGCTCCATTTTCAAGTTTTTGTGACTTTAACACAACTTTAGAGCAAAAGACACGGAGAATTTGTAATTGTTTATGCTGAAAATTATTTATACATTTTTTTCAAACCATAGAATAAATATCTGGATCAAATTCATGTTAAAACAATAGAGGGATTAATTTTAATCACAAGATACAAATTTTGATCCATATTTTCATCTACACATAGTAAAAGTAATTCATATCTTTAAAGATAAAAGTAGTTGATACCAATTGATAAACAAATCAAACTCTGTTACATCAATATCCACACACAAATGTTTCATCTCCACTCTAGAGTGCTAGCTCCTTTATGGAAAGAAATGAATGCCATCTATCACATGTGTATAAAAAACAATTCAAAATAAAATATGAAACCATATCCTCAGTGTCTTGCATACAAAATGTTATTTTATGTAAAAATATGTTATTGTAAGATTAGACAAAACCTACTTTTTGGTATGCACAGATTCTTTTTTTTTTTTCATTCCATTTAATAATTTGAAAGTTTCACCTTTTGTTTCATAGTTGTACGAGAGCTTCACATTAATTTTAGAAATCTAGTCAAATTTTCAACAAAGCCCCCCATTAACGAAAATTTTAAAATTCTTCATCTTCATAAATTTATATCTTCAATCATATTCAAATGATATTTGATCTTCATCATTATTAGTCACATTACATATTTCATGTAAAAATCTGTTATTGTAGGAATAGATAAAACTCACTTTTTGGTATGCACACATTCACTATTTTTTTTCATTCCATTCAATAATATGAAAGTTTCACCTATTTTTTCATAGTTGTAAAAGAACTTCGTATTAATTTTACAAATCTAGTTAATTTTTCAACAAACTCTCCATTAACTAAATTCTTTGAAGTTCATATTCATAAACTTATATCTTTAACTTCAATCATACTCGAATGATATTTTATCTTCATCGTTGTTGGTCACATTACATATCCCCCACCCCCTAATGGAAATATTTTGCATCCTCATCTATTGAAGATTCTTCTGAAACATCCTCCTCAGGATGTCTTGTGCAAAAAAATATCTTCATGCATACTAACAAATTCTTTTATCTTTTACCAACTCAGTGTCCAATGGTGGTTCTTCTCAGTCATAATGAGTGCTTCACAAACCATCTACTCTGATACGAGTTGTTAGTGAAAGAGGTCTCTCTTTTATCCGCCACACGTTGTAGAATGACGACTAACAAGAATCGCACACACCAACACAGAACAAGAAATATAAAGAACGAAAGAAACACACGATATTTTTAACGTAATCGCCTTTCAACAAACTGCACCACGAATCTTCACTATTAATAGACATGTATTAAAAGATGACTTCCTGCACTCAATACTCTCGAATAAAATCATCATAACTTTCTGATAGGTTTTTTCAAAAAGAAAACCTCCAAAACTCTCCACCGCTTGAGAAGAATTCTTCCTTAGTTCTGTTAGAGAACTCTCATTAGGTCTCTTACTCTTTTCTTATTAATAACGTATCATATTTATTGTGATACTAGTACTAAATCAAATAAGATTTTCATCCAAATAAAAAGTAATCTAGTAACCTATTAAAATAAGGAATGAACTCTTCACATGGAACATTATACAAAGAGTTGGCAAATAAAAACAAGTTTAAAAGAAAGCATGAAAATATTGTGCCCGCATAAAACATGTTTAGGAGGATGTTATAGGAGATTAGCTTTATGGAAGGAGGATGTTTAGTATTCATATTGAGGGAGAAGACATGAAACGTGATCAATAACTCTAAAAATCAAATACCGGCCGAGTATGATTGTTGTTGAAGAATTGAAGATACAAGTTTATGAAGATGAATTTTTTTAGAATTTTTAGCCAAATGAGGATCTGCTGAGAAGAAGAGGTGAAGACTTCCATATTGTTGAATGAAATGAGCATGAAGATGACGATTACTTCTCAAATTTGGAAATTGCATGAAGTTGAAGTCATTTAAAAATTCTAGTCAAGGAAGGATTTACTAAGAATTGACTAGATTTTTAAATATGAAGATTCAGAATCATATTTTATATGGGTTACTATATTATTGTTTCAGTATACTGAAGAGTCTTATTTGATTTAGCTAGTTACCCTCATTAATAGTATTCTTACATATCATAAGAATGGTTTGTTGGAAATTGACTAAATTTATAGACGTAAAAAATTGAAATAATTCTGTTTTACGTAGGTTACTAAATTATTATTATGATAAGATAAGAATCCGACTTAATTTAGTAATATACACCTTTATTAATCGCATCTCCTATTAAGGAAGCTAATTAGAATTGGAATCCTATTTTAGATGGGTTACAAAATTGTTGTTTTTGGTATGGTGAAGACTTTTATTTGATTTATTATTAATAATCTTATAAATAAGATTTCGTAGTGCCAGAAACTAGAGTGGATTTAACTTTTCAACACATTTCAAATAATCATGTTTGACCTTGTCATCACATTTCTCACTTGAAAACATCATGAATATATACAATAAGTGTGAAAAATGATGTATGAAATCTTTTATCATATTTCAATTGAGGAAGTGTGATAATAGGTCACGCAAAAAATAACACAATTTTAGTTTGTATCACTCTATTATCACGCTTCTTGTACATAAGTGTGATATTAGATTTACACTTCAAATCACACCTTTTTATATGAAGTGTTATAAATTATAGGGAAAAAATCCAAAAGGGGCTCTGAACTACCACCGCTTAGCCAATTGCGGTCAAAACTATCATGATTTCTAAAAAAGGTGCGCTGAAAAAAAAATTGGCTGCTTTTCTGAAATAAAATTTACCATTACATTTCTAACCTAATATTATTATAAGATTTAGATTTGTGTGTGAAAATTACATCGTTTGGCTATTAAAATAAATTATATCATTTTGCGCACATAAAGAAAATGATGTCTTTTGATAACCAAATGACGTAATTTTCATACACAAATCTAATTATTACAATATTATTATGTAAGGAATATAATGGTAAATTTTATTTTAGAAAATCATTTTAATATTTTTTCATCGCACCTTTTTTAGAAATCATGATAGTTCTGACCGCAATTAGATAAGTGATAGTAGTTCAGGACCCCTTTTGAGTTTTATCCCTACAATATATTTGTATGATTTCTATGAAATCAACAATCTAATATCATGCTTTGAATTATGAACATGATATTATTCTTTATTAAAATTTTGATCTACAATTTAAAGAAAAAAATAATA
This sequence comes from Kalanchoe fedtschenkoi, assembly GCA_002312845.1. Taxonomy (NCBI): domain Eukaryota; kingdom Viridiplantae; phylum Streptophyta; class Magnoliopsida; order Saxifragales; family Crassulaceae; genus Kalanchoe; species Kalanchoe fedtschenkoi. The sequence goes on from NQLW01000060.1 coordinate 2,256,140, forward strand.
AATGACTAATTTATATTACACTTCTCTTGAATTTATAATTTTGTTGTCTTTGATAATTAAAAATATTTTAATTTGAGAGATAACAATTATCAATAACATATTCTTTGTAATTTTTATATTATATCAATTGACTATTTAAATTATTCAAAAGATATAGCTATTTATTAAGCAACTTCATTGCATCTACTATACAATCGTCATTATCTTCCTCTTCGAACAATTACAAACAAATTTCATTTTTCCAATAATTGAATATATAATTAATCACAGATTTTATCAAAACTAAAAAATCTTTTAGTTTAACACTAGTTTTTAAGTTAATTTTGCAATAAATAAAAAAAATTGACAAATAAAGAGATTAAAAATTTAATTTTCAATAAAAGTTATATTATCATGCTTTTAAACAGGAAACTTGATAATAGATTAACATATTATCATACTTCAAATAAAGAGACATTATAATACGTACATCTATGATCACCTGCTTCTTACACTAAAGTGTGATAAAATGTGTGACAGATCAAACTGTATATAATTGATGTAATACTTATTATCCAATTTAACTATAGGGAATATGATAATAGGCTACCTATAATAACGGTTCTTTATTTGAAGCGTTATAATAGATGTCCAAACAAATGGAAATGATTTCAACTGTAAACGTGATCAATGACATACAAATGATTTACTTCTGATATTAAGAAAGGTATCGACTTGATTAGAAATAATTAAAATTAAAATCGTAGTCTATTTAAATTTGTAAATAAATACTTGATGCAGGCGCACAGTAACCGCGCTTCATCAGAAATTTAACATCTCTTCAATAGTGCTCGGGTCTAAATTCAAGAGCATTTTGTAACAGCATAAGCGTAGGACTTTAAAAGTATGTCAGTCTCGTTCAATAAACTATTTCAGCCGCAAACCAAGAGTGTTTTATCCGAATTTGAGTTATAATTAGGCTAAGTTTTAATAGAAAATAGCATCTTATTGTTGGACAACAATTTTATGAACTGGTCAAGATAAGATGTTCACCATCCTCAAAGCGCACCGATTTTATGTACTCAATCTAAAACAAGACTTCCATGTTCTGGTTTCTACCCTCACAAACAACCTGCTAAGCTAAACAAAAATGAGAAAACCATGTGCATATGGCAATAAGCAACATTAGATTATTTGGGAGTGAGCTATCAAGAAGAGCAATTGGGTTTTAATGATCAATCAAAAGAGGTAAGCTTATATTGACTTATTTTATTCTGATTGGGAACTGAGTTTAGGTTACTGGATTAGCGGAATTTTTAATTCTAAGATGTTTTATGAGAAAAGATCTTTCTAGCCATGTAAGTTTCGAATTTCAGTTCAATGGGAGTAATTAGATAGTTGGACTCAAAGATAAGAGCATGAAGTTGTCGGCCAGTTGTAGACATATTCACCTGCCGACTTTTGACGTGATTATCTTTCTGTTCTGATATTAGAATTGAGTAATTCTTTATTTAAACATATTTTACATAAAATATAGTTTCTACAATCCTATACAAAAACATTTTAGACTAATTATTAATTGAACTCTCACCATTTGTATGTCAAAACAACATAATTTTTATTATTCTATTTTTTTTATAATTATCCTTTAATTCCTTTTTTATTAAATTAGAAATTTTATACAAATTAAATAAAATCAACATAGCGTAATTAATTATCGACTTCTTTGTAAGGATGGCGACGGCCGCTGACCATGTCAAACCAACTCCCTTCTACATCTTCTCTTCGATCTACATCTCTATACTCTCTTTTACCCCCTCATCCGTCTCTTTCACCTCCTCATCTGGTCTCAAATATATCTCAAATCTGTGTCAAAGGTCCAAATATGGGCACATGTCCTTCTAGGTTCTTTCTAATTTAACTAGATTTTCTTAGCAGAATATAATGAATTGTTGAGTGGAGCGAATGAGTGGAGAATAGAGTACAGACATGACTTACTTCTTCTTCCTGAAGGTACAGTCCGTTAATTGTCAAAGAAAATAACATGATAATACACTGTTTGGTGAGCTAGAAGGGAGACTTGAAGTGATTTTTTTTTTCTTGGTAGGATAACAAGGCTGAATAAGGGTTTCATTGGTCTCGTGTTCTAGAGCATCCAATAATGGATATTGGGTAATTTGGTGTTTTGCATCGTCTATAAGGTGAGGACGTGACTGAATGGAGGGTGGAGCTTGTTGAATTGAACCGGTTCATATTGGATTGTATCCTCACTTTTGATTTAAAAGTCTAGACTTGTAAATCATGATTCAACAATCCAATATAAATTATCTATCTTTTCTCTAGTATCCGATGTAGACATTTCTTCAAGTGAATCTGACCCAACATAGCTCTCCGTTGTTAGTATGGCATAAACCTCATAGGCCTCATCCTTGGCACGCATCCCTAACTGTGCATATGATGATTAGAGAATGGGAGTGTCATGTAGGCTCTTCGAGGTGGATATCCGAAATAAGAGTTCGGCCGCCTTCCACGATATTGTTTCATTCTAGGGACATTATAGTCTGCTTAGCCGACACCTTTAGTTGACGATCATGCAATTCTGATTCATTTAACAGTAGAGCATTAGGAATTGCTTCCTGTTTAACAAAAACGCCATATAAGCAAAAAATTTTGGCTGACCAAATTTGTCAGTCAAAATTAGGGATGTAATGATTCAATTGTTTTTATTTTTTAATAAAAAATAAAATTAAACTATTTATAATCGGTTTGAGAAATTTGAAACCGAACCAAATTGCTAGTTTTAAATGTGAAATGAGGTTTGTAAATTAAATTTATTTAAAAAATAAAAATATGTCAAAATGACATTTTTTATTAATAGAGGGTGAGAATCAATTAGTAAATAGATTAAAATATTTTTTCATGAGATTGATATTTATTTAATTACAAAATAACACTAAAAACATAAAATTGTAAAAATCGTTAATTATACCCGCAATTTTTAAAATGCGTTATTTCGTATTTTTATTATTATTATTTTTAGATTAGGAATTGCGCTGTCTAAAAATGAATCGGGCCCAGGCCGAAAACTATGTCGGCCCAATATTTGTCGCAGCTTTTATCGACGAAACGTTTACTTCGAACCCAGTTGTCGGTGAAGTTACTTAACAAATATACAACAAATAAATAGTTTAGCAATAAAATTTCCGAGGAGTCTCAGAATCCCTTCACGAACCCGACGGCATTACCCCTATCGAATAGGAAGCGACCCGCTGCGATCATCCGTTCGTGAATTCCAGACTTCCGTTCAAAAAATTCGTATTCACCTCTCAGCGGAATCTGAGTCTCCCATCCCTTTTCAGGTACGGAAGACCTTGGAGCTGGTCGTGTACATCGTTTGCTCTTTTCGTGTTCGGTTTGATAGGTGTTAGGGTTTTTCTACTGTAGGGGTCGATTTAGATTTTGTGGATCGATTAAGAGCGATCGGATTGATTGAGTTCATTTAGGTCGATAATTCACAATATAAATCATTGGAGGAATTAGGGTTAGGATGATGATGTGGGTTTATGTTACATTTGTTATGTATTGTTGGCTAAAATGTGTTGGAAGCTTGTTTGGCGAACAGTGATTTCCTGAAACAGCTTTAGTGAGACTTGGATGATATCCGAAATTCCGATGGATAGAACTTCTGATAGTAAAAGGAAAGTTACCATGAGTGCTCCGACTGGAAAGCTTGCATTTAGCTTGAAACCAAAGTCCAAGCTGATTTCTCCGCCCGTTAAGTTTGGCGTTGATGATGAAGAAGATGACATAGATGTTGGGAACTCTGCTGACAGATCAGTTAAGCGCCAGAAAGCGACACAGTCGAATGTATTGGAGCAATCATCAAAGTCGGCAGATGTTGGTAATTGATGCATATGCAGTATTCAGAGTCTTTTCTTTGTTTTATCGTTGTTCGTATACGTCTATGCAAATACGCAAGATTTATTTATTGTTTCACATGATGCTATAAGCGAATAGGACACACGCCCATTTACATCATATAAAAGACTATAACGGAATCACTTTAAAAGGTAGCTATTAGTGTTATTTGGTAGTCTGTCATTTGATGCAGCTCTCTGTTGCGGGCTGGCTAATCATGCTTCATCTGATGTTGTATGATTATGCCATTCCAGTGGACCGTGACAAATTGAATTCTTGTTTCAGCAAGATGTAAGCTAGGCTGTGGTCCTCATCATTATTAAATTTCTTATTAATGTCAATGACAAATCTATTATTGCCCATAAAAATTGTGTCAGACATGGATATTTAAAATTTGATTGATAGATGAGTGCAAGACATTTTTGAACTTTTATTGTGTCTCATGAATGCAGCTTATAGCTTACGACCTTTTCAATGTCCTGGGAAAGAGACGTCCAATTGGAAATATTTGACTCGCCTGATACGAGTAATTTGCATTCTCTTGTTGATGCACTTGGTTTTAATCAGTTCTTTAAGTGAAATGCAGCCCCTACTCCCCCAAGTGATCCTACTGTTAAGAAAGTTGCAGACAAACTAGCAAGTTTTGTAGCTAAGAATGGCCGGCAATTTGAGCATGTTACTCGCCAGAAGAATCCGGGAGACACTCCTTTCAAGTAAGTTAACACTGAACCCCCAGTAGGAACCTGTCATGTTAAGTTAATCGTCGTGCTTTAAGTGAGATATTGTCTGTTTATGTTACTTTATTTGTATAGTTTTGGGGTGTATTATAAGTTGATCACAAATAGTGCTGTAACATGCAAAACACATGTTGACATGTGTGTGTGGGTTGTTGGTACCTGTATATGTGTACACAGAGCTGATTTCCACCTTGACCGATTGCATTGCTTCATTCCAAGATCACCTTAAGTGAACACTATTTCTTGGTGTGAACATATTTTAATGTACCCCTTCGTTGACTTCAAGTGATCCTTGGAGTTCATCCATGAAAGAGTGGATACTAACATCTGCAGGTTGAATACAAAGTTAATCTCTTGTTTGTGACCATATTTTCAGATTCTTATTTGACGAGAGCTGTGCTGATTATAAGTACTATGAGTATAGACTCATTGAAGAAGAGAAAGCTCTATCACAGACGGGTTAGTATTTTTATTTTGTCCTTCTCGGTACTCGTTTTATTCATGTAAACAAGTTTCTAAACTCCAACTGTAACTTGTACTGGTGATGCATATGTGATTACTTAGTTGAACACGTATCTCAATTTTTTTCTTTTCTTTTTTCTTTTAAAGAAAGAGGAGAAAGTGATTAAATTTCATACTACATCCGTTGACTCGTACACTTAGTGATGGATATTTGGATTCTTAATCTGCTTGGCTGACAGTTCATTATTCTGGACAAGAATTGTATGTAGAGTCCACAAACAAAGCAGAACAAACAGCTAATCCTTATCAAAGTCCATATCAGAAGAAAGCAAATTATCAGATCCCTACTTCTGCATTATATGAGCCGACTGATTCTGCGGCACCAGATGGAGGAAAATTTGGTACACTATAAGATCTTGAGTAATCTAGTTTCATTGTTTATTAACTTCGTATTTCGAACATGTTAATGTTATAATATTTTTGGTCTGGTTTGAGTATACGTCTGCCGAAAGATAGATAAGATTAGGAGTATATCTAGATTTTTTGAAATTGTATTAGCATCTCAAAAAAGAGTGTTTACCATTACTTAAAATCATCAGAAAGAATTTATCTGCCTGAATAATCATGGCTTGGTGCACATGATACTAGTCTCACTATATATAACTACGGGATACTATTATTTGCATGTGTTTTACCCTGGGAAAATGTTAGCAAAAGAAAATATAAAATTCTTGATAACATTGAAGAATTTTTATTTAGCCTATTGTTTAAGGCTAAATACTCTGTATAGCCATGTAGTGGGAATATACTTTGATACTACTATCTTTTTATTTTTATATGCAGGTGAATCAAGTGCAGATCCACTGGCAATGATGGAGTTCTATATGAAGAAAGCTGCCCAGGAAGAGAAGAGAAAACAACCAAAACAGTCGAAAGATGAAATGCCCCCACCTGCTTCTCTTCAAGGTTTGGTTTTTTATTAAGGATTGTAGCTTGCACACCCTTGGGATTTACGCCTTATTTATTAATTCCAACTTTGTTTGAACAAACCGCATGCTCAACCGAAATGACAGGAAGACAAGTGAATTGTTTAATTTGGAGCTTCTGCTCAATTTCATGTTGAAATGCGCTGTCAGCTTGACTGTCTGCTAATTCAAATTATCAACTTTCTGGCCTGGCAGCATCAAGTAAGAAGGGTCATCACATGGGTGATTACATCCCGCCTGAGGAGCTTGAGAAGTTCATGTCTGCTTGCAATGATGCCGCGGCACAAAAAGCTGCCAAAGAGGCTGCTGAAAGAGCAAAGATTCAGGCTGATAATGTTGGACACAAACTTTTATCCAAAATGGGGTGGAGAGAAGGTATATCTGCATTATTGCATTATCCTACATCCATGTGATCATATTATTACTCCTTCACATATGGACTCTTACAATAGCTGTGTAGATTGATACTATCAGATTTTTGTATAAGTTAAACATCGTGCTGAAATTCATTTTTGTACCATCTTTGCGAACTGCAGGGGAAGGTCTCGGGAGCTCCAGAAATGGTATTGCGGATCCAATTATGGCAGGGAACGTGAAGAAGGATAACTTGGGAGTTGGTGCTAGCCAACCTGGTGAAGTGACTCCTGATGATGATATATACGAGCAGTATAAGAAGCGGATGATGCTCGGATATCGCCACAGACCAAATCCTTTGGTACGTCTCTCAGTTTCTAAAATGTGGATTGTCTTTGTCCCTGTATTGTGTTTTTGCTTAGGTTAGCTGATGCGCATCATTGTTTTGAAAACAAATGTCAAAGATAAACCTAATCTTTATACATCTTTGGTAATTATCACAATTTCAAATCTTGATGATGCTTTCCTGTGTTTTCTTGATGTTTATTTCAGGGGAATCCGAGGAAGGCATATTACTGATGTGCATGGCTATCTTCGAAATGTCCATTAGAAGATAATTAAAATGTCTCTCTTGGATGCAAGAAGAAAAGGCACTGTATTCCACATTTTGTGTTTTCAAGGCAAAATGTTCAAGGAACTCTTGTGTGTATTCGCACCTAACCATAAAATTACAGTTTTCCTTTTGCAATCTGAATTTATTGTCATCGTGTGTTCAGCATTAAAAGTAAAAGTGCCCGCCTGTTAAAATGTTCTGTCCAGTTTTGATGTTCAAGACTTAATATTTTTTTAAAATATTAATTGTTAAATTTATTGTCAACATATATAGATCCGTCTAAATTTTTTAATTTTAGTTTCCGCATATTTGATTTTAAAAAATAATCAAAAAGTAAGTAATTTTTTGTACTTTTGCTTAATTAAAATTTTTTGTTCACAATTATTGTGTATTTAACAATTTCAATATATCAAATAACTACAATTAACTTAAAAAATCAAATTTCAAATTTATAACAAAAATCATTATGCGCTAATGCAAATTAATTCATTCTATATGTTGTACTAATCTTTATTTTCTTTTCTTATAAAACTGTGAGGACTGTTTATCATCCGCAGTACTTGCTCAATTATAAAGATTGGTTAAATAGTAGTAGATCATATAGTTTCCAAAGCAAACCATCCTCTACTTTTGTTTTACGTTATTCAGAGACACACTAGTCATATGCTGACAGAAGATCTATCATCACAATGAAATTCTCTATGTTAACATGCATTTTTTTTATCATTAGTCTTGTAATAAGATGTCTTAAATACATATCCATGCTTGTGTGAACCAAACCTGAGATGGTGTTAGCAATTAGAGAGAACTATGTTGATTCAAGACTCATGCACTTATGTTTGACATGGCCAAAATTTATCAGTTTTTTTTCTAAATTGATTTTTTTTCATAATTTTTGTTTAGTAAAAAAAATGTCATTTAAAACAACAAAGACAACATCATCCTGAGTACATATCCAATGCAAATGTAGTATTACATAAATTAAATGATTTTATACAAAATAAGATAAATTATGTTTAATGAGATACGTGTTAACTGAAACTTGACAAACAAAATTTAAAACTATGTCGTTTTAAATGGTTAGCAACGATTTAACAACACTGAATCTCAATCCCATTATCCACTCTACTAAAAACTTCAATCATAACCCGGTTACATTATTTATCAGCATAAACCAATTTTAAATAGTTAGATTCAAGTTATTCAAAGTTCTACATCCATGGTGGAAGAGTGATTTTACGTCCATTGTGTAACTAAATAATATAAGAATAAGTTTTATACCAAACCCAAATTCTCTTTCACATGTTACTAAATTGAATTTTTTTATCCATCATTTAATAGTTTTCAAAATATATTTAATATTTCTCAATAATTCATTAATAATTTCATTATCATAATCAATAAAAAATAATTCTAGATTATAAAAAATTCATTAATTCACTATTTCACACAAAAATTAAATAATATACAGTAAAACTTTATCGATGAATCATTTACAACGGACATGAAAAAATTCTTTTACGTTGGATGAAGCCTCAGAACCACAGCCAGTCAATTCGACATCAACGAATAACTCAGTCGGTAATTCCAACATTAGACAATCATCACCGGCTTCAAATTATCTTTGTAAAAACGAGAATGTAATCACAGAAAATGGCTCCGTGGATTATCTCCATGATCTGAAACCCACAGATTCCTATCAGCCACGAAACTTGAAATTTGTATCGGTTCAATCATAGCACCGCCGGTCACGGCCGCGGCTACCGGCGACGTGGCATCGAACCATCTTCAAAACCAAAATTCAAAAAATTAACACGGAATGAACAAAGAAAATCCCAGCCCTCAGAGACCCGTTCCAAATCACGCACACGGCGGACGCACCGGATGCGTCACTTCCAGGCCAACGATCTGCACCGTTCGATACTGAGGAAGACGATATCGAAGGGTGCAGAAGTTGAGGGATTGGAGAGAGACGGAGGCTCAATCCGCCGCGTATAAAGTGTCATACGGCACTTCCTATCAATGGGAAACTTTCCTCACAGGTGGTGAAATCGAATGAAAAACAAAATTTGTATATTTTACGAAAACAAAAAAGCCCTGCAGATTTGGGGTTTCATTGAAAACCCTAGACATGTCGGCGGCTTTTTGAGGTTGTAGTGAACCCACGTAAGCTTATATCGTGGGAGAATTAGTGAGTGAAGGGTAGGGGAGAGCGTTAATCGGTTAAAACCGATTACCGAACCAAAATAACCGAACCGATTAATTTCGGTTCGGTTAATTATATTATTCGGTTAATTCGGTTAAAACCGAATTATAAATCGGTTAATTTAAATCGGTTAACGGAAGAATTTTTTGGTTTTCGGTTAACCAATTTAACCGATTAAATAAATATTTATATTAATATTATTAATTTACTATTAAATATTTACTTATTTTTAGCCCACTTTGCACGGCCCAAAAGCCCCAAACCCAAAAACAAAAAACCTAAACCTCACATATAAATTCATACTTTTCTCAAACCCTAATCGCTAACCATATCATCCTCACAAGTCACACCTCACATCACACACGCCACACGACTCTCGCGGTGACACATCGACTCTCGCGGCGTCTCAATTCACCGGCGCCGTATATTCCTCTGCTGGCCACGCCCAGCATCGCATTCACGTAGGCGTCTCTCATCTTCAAAAACAGCCTCCTGACCGAGCTCAGCCTGAACCGGAATCGATCCAGTTTCAATCGGGGTCGCCGGATTCAAAAACGCCTGCCGTTACTACTATTGATCTTGGGTTGTTGGGATCCGATCAGAGTGGCTGAGTTGATGCGGCGGTAGCCCTTCCTGCGCCAGTAGGCCCTTGAGCCCTATGTAAGCCGTGGTGGCGATGCCTTCCATTAGAAAAAAAATGGTGATGTAAAAAGCAAGAGAGATGCAACAGAGACGGAGAAAAATAAAAAGAGGCAAGTGGTACGGGGTTGGGTGGGAGAGTGTGATTAATGAGGCTAAGATGAGATGGGATTCAATTGTCTCTTTTTGTTTGCTTTCTCATTTATGTCCTGCCACTATCGTAACTTTTAGCTACTCTTACAAAATGAAGTCCTGCGCATTTCTAGTAATGCTTTTCTTTGATCCAACTTTCATTGATAATGTGTTTTCTGTTTTATTTGGCATTTCTGGTTTTCAGGTAACTCCAGTTAATTTTTTACATGTAGACAGTGAATATAATGTGTTTTTTACATGTAATCTTGATATATTGACATGGATATGAGATGAACAAAATAATATGTTTGTGACTGATAGTATTTATTATTACATAACTGTTGCATATGGTTTGTTGTTATGATCTGATATTGATTGGTATCTCTAGGCTCTAGTTGTCTCATACTAGGGATCTGATATGTTCACTTTGATCTTGGTTCATTGCAGGCTTTGAAGCTATATTTTGGAACTAAGAACAAATCACCATTTTCCATGCCTGCCTCAATTTTTTCTGGAGTTTAAGTTCATCTGGATAATGAGTTCATGAAATTTCTTATGTATTAACATAGTGATGTAATTTTACTTTTGAGCATTGAACTTTTTGTTGTTGATTATGCTACAAGGCATATTGGATTGTAATAGGTAAATCAGACTTTAATTATATGAATACTGCAGTTTAAATGAATAGTATTAGGGCAGGAATATAAAAAATTTTAAATGAAAGCAATTCGGTTGGTTCGGTTAACCATAAGATTCACCGAATACCGATTAACCGAAAAATTTCGGTTAATTGAGTAGTTCGGTTCGGTTAACGGTTAGACAAAAAATAATTCGGTTAATTCGATCGGTTAACCGAATTGCTTGTTCGGTTCGGTTTTGACCGATTACTCTCCCCTAGTGAAGGGTTTCGTCATTTGGTCTGACATGTCAGGCCGGCCCAATAACGAAAATGGGTTTACTCGGACTTCAATCAAAACTCCACCAGGCTACAAGGTTAACACTTAACAGTCAGAAAACAACAAGTAAAATGACCAATAAAATCACACGTGATTGTATGAAAGATTTAAATAATATAATAAAAATTATACTATATTGTTAATAGGACTGTTTAGATTTTTTTTGAAAACTATCCTTTTCATAAGTTTGCATATCCATTTTATCCTTTCATTTTTTTTAATTTTAAATATACCCTACTTGAAAAAAAATCACAGTTGTAAATCGCAGTTTTATTTTTTTATAAAAATATCAATACACAAAAATCATAATTGTGAACCGTTATTTTTTTAAGAAAATCTCAATTTTAAATTGCGGTTTCATTATTTTAAGAAATCACAGGTTTGAAAATGCGATTTTTTTCAAATATGGTATATTTGAAATTAAAATGAATGATATAGTAGAATTGATATAAAAACTTGGAGTAAGGGTAGTTTTCAAAACAAATTGACTGTTCATCAGTTCAGTTTTGAACCGAATTGAACCAATTAAAATATAATTATATTATTTGATTTTTTTATTTTTAAAATTGAAAATTGAACTGATTTATAGTGATTCAGTTCTGGATCGAATTGATTTCTTTTGGTCAGTTCGGTTTAGAACCAGAAAACTAATTAAGTATTTTCTTTACATGATATATATATATATATATATATATATATATATATATATAT
>NQLW01000060.1:2270663-2295663 GCA_002312845.1 Kalanchoe fedtschenkoi
ACATCCGTACATATGCACAGGAATAATATATTTGAAAAATAATGAATCCAAAGTTTATTTGAATTTGTTTAAAAATTTATTTTTATGGTGCATTTTGAGTTTAAAAATTTTATTTTACCTTCAAGTAAATTAAAAATAAATGTAAGAGCGATATAATACTTTAAAACATCAATATGATTTTTATAATAAAAATTACTTAATTTATTTGTACGACAACATACGGATAGTTAGTGAAAAATAAGTAATTAAGAGATAATAAAAATTATAACAAATACAAATCATATTAAAATAGATTTTGACAGATTCTGTAAAGACATCACTTATATTAAAGGATGAAGTTGATATACTATAAGTAATTCTTTAAATGATTAGACAAAATGTTAAGAAATATCCTCGATTCTCTAACTCAATAAGTATAATGAAGTCAACAATGAGATTGCATATGATATTCTTATCCAATCAGCGGGTGATACTTTTTCATTGTTTATTGACGATATTCATATAATTCTATTTGTGACTATTTATCATTTAAAATTCTTTTATTACAGTGTGACTCTAACTCTTGATGTTGACCTTGTGGATGAAGTCATTGAATATAAGCTTTTGCTACAATCTGGTGAGAAAACTTTTTACTCGAGTTCATATGTTATATGCAATGCAGATGCAACTACTTATACCATTGATGATCTTCATTCTCTGAATTTTATGAACAAAGTCAAATGATCTCGCGACGCCAAATAATTTTAAATTTTCTTTAAGATAACTTCATATAATATCCTCTTTCACGATGATAATTATAATAAAAGTAAAGGCAGGGCCGGTCCTGACTTTTCAGGACCCTGGGCGAGAAATAAAAATGGACCCTTTTACATATAAAAAAGCAAAAAAAAACATCATTTTGTGATTTTTGTTTATTTTATGATATTCATCTCATAGTCCTATATACCTTACAACCTTAAAATCTTAAAATACTTAATTTGAAAATCAAACCTTAAGTGTCTAGAAATCCTATAACCTTTAAATTTCCTAAAACCTTAGTGTTTATGTCATTTTTCTTTCATCCTTACTTTTTCTAAAGTGTTTTAGAATTTGAGTATGTTGTTGTCATTTGTTGTCATGACAATATAGTATAAATTAGGTATTTTTTTTATTTTAATACACATGGATGACATAGTCGAACTGGTTGGGAGGCGTTCGAATTAATTTGAAAGGCATGAGTTTGATTCTTGGCAAAGACAAATTTTAATATTTTGCATTTTCTCTGTGTCTGTGGGTTGATCTCAGAATGGGCCTTAGAATGGGTCCCGATCTGATATGTTGCATTTTCTCTTTGTCTGACCTCAGAATGGACCCCGGGCAGCCGCCCATATGGGCCGCATATCAGGGTCGGACCTGAGTAAGGGTCAATCTCTTTTCATGGCTACTCTTATCAACTATAGATAACAATATATATAGTCAAACTTAAGTAAAGTGAAATTAAAAAAAATGTAGTATATATTGGTATGCTTTTGAATATGTAATTTACAATATTAATTGTATTGTATAAAAAACGCACTAAAAATCTAAGCCCGTGCGATGCACGGGTATTGATACGTAGTCTTACTAAATATGATTTCTTTTGACATGTACAATACCGGGTCTGAAGGGCTTGGTAAAAGGATTGGTGTCTTCCTCTGGCCATAGGTAGATTAATTGAAGTCACTATGAAAATCTAGTGATTTTTTATGTGTTGAAGAACCAAACATCTATTTGCGAGCCTGCTTTGTAGTGGAATGTAAATGACTTTCCTACATATGCAATCATGTCTGAATGATCCACAACAGGTAAAGTAACATGTGCAGTGTGCATTCATTAAATTGAATGTAAACTCTCATGTTATTTTGAAGTTCAACTAATCATCCATCATGTGATTTTGATACTTCATCACAATCACTCAATAAGTTACTGCGAATTTGACTTCTAGGTGTTCCTCCACAAAATTGTTAATTACAATTGATTTTGTACTGTGTTATTTCCCGATTATGGTCTTCCTATCTCACAAATACTAATCAAAAGGGTTATTATATTAATATCTCCTAAACTTACAACCAAATCACAGGACAAACAAACTACTCAATAATCCTAAACAATCTTCTGATTCCGATCTTCGGTTGACTAGGAATATTGGCTACATCTAGATAAAATAATCAATCTAACCGACTCTGATTTTTGTGGATTAGAAAACTCTAGCTTAGAGGGTAGCAGAAATTTCATTCTTCTAGTCTACACAATTCAAACTCTGAAATACGATACATGAAAATTCCTAATACGAGGGATGTATGGTTAATAAGACAACTACCCATACACAAGACATGCACATACGTACCTCAAAGATGCATAAATAATAATGGATAAAATATTTAATTTATAAATATGAATCTGAGTCTATAACTTAGGATCCTATAAATAGGCAGATTATTCACTAAACATCATAATAATACAATCACAATAATAATGAAAGTAAAACCAAAGTGGTAGAGGGAAGCTTAGTCCCGTGATACTCTAACTCTAAATGATAAAATCCCTAATCTCCTATGTGTGTAAAGATATCAAGAATGAGCCATTGATCTTCAATTTATAGATGATATGCATCTTTTAATTATTTTAGAGTAGGGTTGAAGGGAGCTAACTCAAATCTGTTCTTTTTGGGTGTGTCATGTATCGACTCGGTCTGCCCCTTTGTGATTTTCAGAGTTCCGTTTTGGCTCCTATCAAACCATATTGTGAAAATCAAATCACTTCACACATAATCCACAAATCTTATTTTTCATGAAAGAACCAAGAAAGTTGAAGTGGGTTGTGATATTATTTGCTAATATGTTGCTTCTTCCTTTGTTGTTCCTCAAGACATAGAGTTCTTGGACCAACCGATGGATTTGTTTACGAAGGCTCTTTCAGTTCATCACTATCAAATCTTTGTTCTAAGTTCAACATATCAAATATAATTTTCTGTGTGTCAAGCTTGAGGGGGATTAATGAAATCTAAGAAGCTTAGTTGTATTTATTGAGGGTTTGTATGTTGATATTTTAGAACTATAATGATGATATATGCAGTGTTTAGAGGAGCAATATTCTCCAGTTTTAGGTGAGTTTATCATAGTTTTTGTCTTTCTGATGCATCACCGGCGAGACTCCAACGTGAATTTTATTTGTATTTTTGCACTAAATCAAAGATCAAGTGATGAACTGCATAATATTGATTATCTTAGTAGCTAGTATTTGAGTGTGTAAATCTTTTATTTGTACCATTGTGAAAAGACGATCAAATCATTATCTCGCATAATAAGGGCTCCAAAACATTACCAACAATATAATTAGCAGCACCTAATAGAATTCTGAACAAAATACATAAAATATACAAAAAAACACAAAAATCATTATTAATTATATTATTTCATTATTTTTACAAGCTATCAAATGAGGCTTAAGTCTTAAAATACCTCTCGATTTAGATTTTTTTTCCAATTGGCCCTTATCTCACTATTTAATTTTAATTGTATCCTAGTTGGGTTTTTTATTTCGATTTGCCCAAATTGATAAACTTGGAAATGGTATTAGTGGTTTGCTTAAAAAAATCGATAATAACATTTCTTGTTTGCTCAGAAGAGGTTTTGCACATGTCTGTCTTAATATCAAATGGGATGTTGTTCTCGTTTTTTTTAAACAAACTGCTAATGTCATTTCCGATTTTGTTAAATGTGTTAAAATCGAAATACAATGGCCAAATAAAATAAAATAAATAATAAATAATGGGATGAGGGTAAATTAGAAATTAAATCCTCAATTTAAAACTTGGAAGAGAATACACCCAGCATCGAATTATTTTCTTCATGACAAATTATCAATGAATGTATGTATGTCCACACAACCTCAATCAATTTGAGAACCCCAAGCCCACCATGAGAAGCCCATTAGCACGCCAAAGTCCATCTGCAATTTATTTTCTCGCGTTCTAAAATCACATCTAACTGGAAAGAGATCCGATGCTGCGTATCACTTTGCTATGAGTATAAAATGATAACGTTTTGTACTGTAAATGACGTCGTTTTGATGACAATATACAAAACGACGTCATTTTTTACTATAAACCACTATCATTTCCGTGTCCCAATCGGATCATTCACGTCTACTTCTTTTTCTAAATTATTATAATATAAATATAAATACAAATACAAAAAACAGAGTTTACAAAAATACGTAAAGGGCTGAAGCAGTGTCTGCTCTTTCCTTCCGCCGTCTCTCTCATTCTCTCTCTAAAACCCTCTCACTCATTTCTTCAATCCATCATTTTCCGCGCTTCAACCTCTCACCGATTCCGTCGTCAGGTTCCTCATCCGACGGCTTGCCTGCTGCCGTAGCTGTTCCGCCTGTTTCGCCGGTAATTTTCTTCTTCCACGTCTTCCATTTTCGACTTCAATCACAGACCTCTGCTGCTGGATTATTCCGATGAAGGAGCTGCGAAGTTTCTTCTTGTATTTTGCGTGTTAGGTGTTGTTCCGAATTTCTCTTTGAATTTGCAGTGAGTTTTCAACATTTCATCTGAATTTGAAGTCATATATCCTACTGCTGCGGCTGGACTGTTCCGAAGGAGTTTTGAGTGTAGCCTTTTGTTATAGACATGTTTAGATGTTGCACCGAATAGATTCCGATTAGGTTTCAGTATTTCATCTGAATTTAATTCTTTATATCTTACTGCTGCTGGATTGTTCCAATGAAGGAGTTGCATTTTTTATTTTTTTTGTTATATCCGTGTTTAGCTGTTTTATGGAATCTCTGGATGTGTTTCATGTATTTCCTCTGAGTTTAGAATCATTTATTATCAGTAATTTGAGAACTAAAATCTTTATGACTAGTTGATTGTTCAGTTGTTCTAATTTTTTTTCATACTGTACCTGTTCAAAGATGTTGTCTTGACGGTTATATCTGTGTTAACTCTTTATCTGTACATTTCAGCAATATTATAGAAGGACTACAAAGTGAATAATACATTTTTAAAAAAAATTCAGGATATTTTTTGGAACTTGGTGATAATAGAATGGCCGGAAAGTCTAATAAAGGGAGGAACAAGAAGGCAGCGCAAGTTGCTGCTGCTTCACGTGAGCTGGTCTTACCTACAAATGCTCCTCTTATTGCTGACACTGTTGCTGAAGAGGCGCCGAGTGTTGAGTCTGATAGTATTGTGGTTGCTGAGGGTGAAACGGTTACTTCTGTGGAGGCAAAAGCGGCTGGTAGGATGACCACAGAGAGTCAGCCTAAACAAGGTGATAAATATTGTAATGAGATTATTGGATTCACTTGTGGATGTACCGTGTCCCCCACCCCACACACACACACACTCCTTTTTTATCTAGAAATGTCACAATTATTTTCCAGTTCTGGTTCAGTTTTCTTGTTGCAAGGCTGGCAACACGATGGTTGGTTTCAATCTCCAGTAGTATTGATCAATTTTCTGCTGATAACTAGTGAACGGAATTGATATCATTTTGTCCACTTGTGTTTCTAAAGATGCAGTTTGCTAGTCTCCATACTATTTTGCTTTTTCTGTATACCCTGTTAAACTTTATAACCACTATAAATACAGCCATGTGTACATTATTTTCTAATTAATTGTATGTTTCAGCTTATTTTTCACAAGCTACCTACAACTAGCCGGTTGTTCTTTTGGCCGTTATTCAAAGTCATAATTAATTGAATGTTTCAGCTTATTTTTCACAAGCTACCTACAACTAGCTGGTTGTTCTTTTGGCCGTTATTCAAAGTCAGCATGGCATACATTACATAAAACTTATATAAGTTTACGTTGTTAACACATGATATCATTTTATTGAGCAGGTGATTTACATCTGTATCCAGTTTCTGTCAAAACACAAGGTGGTGAGAAGCTGGAGTTGCAGGTAAGCTTCACAAATCATGGAAGCTTCTTTTGAGTGACCGCTCTGCTGAAGCAATTTGTTACTGCTTAGCAATATGTAATATGTTGTTAATGTATTTTTATTTGAATATGCAGTTAAACCCAGGAGATTCAGTTATGGATGTGAGGCAGTTTCTTCTTGATGCCCCAGAGACCTGTTTCATCACTTGCTATGATTTGCTATTGCACAAGAAGGATGGATCAATACATCATCTTGAAGATTACAGTGAAATATCTGAAGTCGCTGACATTACTGCTGGTGATTGCTCGTTGGAGATGGTTCCAGGTAAGTTATTTATATATTCATCATTTCTTGACGATGCCGTTATCGAATTTAACAAACGTTCTTTCTTTCAGCACTTTATGATGACAGATCTATCAGGGCTCATGTTCAACGTACTAGAGATTTGCTATCCCTGTCCAGTCATCATGCCTCGCTGTCAACATCACTTGCCTTGGAGTATGAGACGTCCAAAAATGCGCCTCCCACATCAACAGGCATAAGATACTCGCATTTCTTTTTGATGTTGACTAGTCAAACATCCAATAACTGAAGAGTCTAACTCTCATCAAGCCCTGTGGCAAGCAATAAGCAAATAGTCTGTGGAATAGTAGTAAATGCTGCAAGATTATACATCTAATTTTTCTCTTCCATGTGTCACAGGGGCAGCGAAAAATGATGCTTCAGAGCTCGACGGTTTAGGTTTTATGGATGATATTGCTGGATCGCTTGGGAAATTATTAACTGTTCCACCAAAAGAAATTAAAAGTATCCAGAGCATTGTGTTTTCATCCTTTAACCCCCCTCCAAGCTATAGGAGGTGATGCTCAGCACGATACAATTATCTGAAGTATCTGCATATTATATAATTTTATCTAGTGTATTGGTGCTTTAAACTAACATTTATATTTTGTTACTTTGGTCTACTTGGGTTCACCAGGCTCGCAGGGGATTTGATTTATCTTGATATCGTGAGCTTGGAAGGCAATAGTTATTGCATCACAGGAAACACAAAAGGTTTTTACGTGAACTCGAGCATTGGGAATTCTCTTGATCCAAAACCAAGTAAAGCTCATTCGGAGGCTACCACTCTTGTTGGGTTATTGCAAAAAATTAGCTCGAAATTCAAGAAAGGTAAAATAGTACTGCTTAAACTAAACAATTAATTGTGCAAGTGGATTTGCTATTTGTTATTCACTGAGCTCACATCCCTTTTTCGTCTTGTGAAGCATTTCGAGAGATACTGGAGCGTAGAGCATCTGCACATCCTTTTGAAAATGTCCAATCTCTTTTGCCTCCTAATTCATGGTTGGGATTGTATCCGCTGCCTGGTAAGATAGAGCCGAGTGACATCTTCTTGGTCGCAAGTGGCAGTTGCATTTCAGTTTCTTTAAGCCTTGTATTGATGATACCATATGCTCTTGCTCTTGATAAAACCATTTGCCAATCTTGACGTTACTCGTGGCTTGCTTACTCTCTCTTGCTCATTTTATTTGTTTTTAATTTATTCTGGCCATATGTTTTTTGTAGATCACCAACGTGACGCTGCCAGAGCAGAAAGCGCTGTTACCCTTTCATTTGGAAGCGAGTTGATCGGCATGCAAAGAGACTGGAACGAGGAGCTGCAGTCTTGTCGGGAGTTCCCCCATGCAACTCCCCAGGAGAGGTATAATCTGTATTTGCTTGTAATGGAGTTTATGTTGACAATTCCCTGGATATAAGTAATATCTTCTTTCAAATTACACTTATTATTGTCACTCACTGATGAGTGAGTTGTCTTGTTTTGCAGGATATTGCGCGATAGAGCTCTTTACAAAGTTACTTCTGATTTCGTGGATGCTGCAATTAGTGGTGCTATTGGAGTCATCAGCAGATGTATACCCCCAATAAATCCAACTGACCCTGAGTGCTTCCACATGTTAGTAATGCATAGATTCACATGACAAATTTTTTTTACTCCATTGAGCTATATTATTTGTATCATATGGTTTGATGAGTTAATATTTCACATCTTATCATAGGTATGTTCACAACAATATATTCTTCAGCTTTGCTGTGGATGCTGATATTGAACAACTATCTAAGAGACCTTCGGCTGATAAAAAGAATATTCACCCCTTGAACTCTGTATCTGAAGAGGGTCTCACGAACGGATCTGGTGGGGTTCCAAGAGGAGACATATATGATAATTCAAAAATAAAAGAACCTAATGGTATACTGGATTCAACAGTCAATGCTTTACCTGAGGTGCAATTGGCGGACAGTGAACAGGCAACATATGCTTCAGCCAACAATGATTTAAGAGGGACCAAAGCATATCAGGAGGCTGATGTTTCTGGGCTGTACAATCTTGCCATGGCCATTATTGACTACAGAGGTCATAGAGTAGTAGCTCAGGTTAAAAATCTAGGTCATTTGTAGCAATCTTCATAATCTTTCCCTGTTCATCTTGTTGGCTTATTTTTATAATATAGTTATCCAGTTCAGCATCTATGAATAAATGGTATCTTATTTGGCAATAGTATCATGGTTTACTTATCCCTTTTTTTTGTATATAAATTTGGCAGAGTGTTTTACCTGGAATCCTTCAAGGGGATAAATCTGACTCACTTCTGTATGGATCTGTTGATAATGGAAAGAAAATTTGCTGGAATGAAGACTTTCACGCCAAGGTTAGTAAGATATGATATGACTTTATGTAAATCAACTGCTCTTTTCTGATATCTAAAGGCTTAAACTTATGACTTCTATGTGTTTGGTGTGTCTCTACGACTATGGTGTACCTTATTCGCAGTACGCTTCAATGCATCAGTTTATATGGATTTCCTGTATAGGTTCTTGAGGCTGCAAAACGCTTGCATCTGAAGGAGCATATGGTTTTTGATGGTTCTGGCAACACATTCAAATTAGCTGCCCCAGTAGAATGCAAGGGTATTGTTGGTAGTGATGACAGGTAATTGGTCTTTGAAGATCAAATGCCAAACTATTGATTTTTGAGTCAATCTGAATTTGATATTATTCAATAATGTTACTTGTGTATGCTTTTTACATTCAGGGAACTTCTTTAAATAGTTTGTGTACAGCATGTTACTATGTTAATTATCTGTTATTTGTAGAGCGAGCACAATTCTTTCCTTTTTTGTTGGAATAACATCTGGACATAGATAGTAATAGGTTTCACTACTTCACGTCTTTCGTGCACATAATTTCAGGCATTATCTACTGGATCTGATGAGAGTGACTCCTCGTGATGCCAATTATACTGGTCCAGGTTCTAAATTTTGCATTTTAAGACCGGAATTAGTGACTGCTTACTGCCAGGTAACTAGTTTATATACTTTTGTGCGTTTTCTATTGGTATTGCAACTTTTGGCTCTAATTCAAAGTTTTATTCTGCAGAAGGTCAGCGCTGCAGAGAAACTGAAAACTGGTACAAACGGGGAAGTACAAATTCAGGCACCTTCTGAGGCATCACAACTGTCTACTGTTGAAGGGATTGAAAATGAGGCAGCTGTGACAGCCAATTCTAGCAATGTTCAGGTAAGTGGCAATTGACATGTTTCCCACACTCTAAAACTTTCCGGTTATAGTTCCAATGTTAGGGTATGCCTATTACGACCTTAAGCCTTTTTCTATGGGAATCACTGCTTCAATTTTCACAAATGCTGGTCTGGAAAATGCTATTGCTCTATAGAGATATCACATGCAAGAGAATTTCTATTACATCTGGATAAGTGGCATTTTGACGATACTCATTAGTTATTACTGATGGAACACCCTGCTGAAAGATGCTGCTTCGTGTTGATCAATTACTTAGGTTGTAGGAAAGCAAGAGGAAACAGGCGTGATTACTGAATGCTCTGCTGCTCAAGCTGATATCAGCAGTTCCGTTGATGAAATTACATTTAATCCCAATGCCTTCACCGAGTTCAAACTAGCGGGAGCACAGGAGGTTGGCTTGCGAGCATTACTTTGTATATATAATGTCACTCTGTGGTCTTTTTCCTTTTTTGTCAATTTAATATTCAGCTGCTGTGGTTTGTCTTTATAAATTCAGGAAATAGATGGTGATGAAGAAAGTGTGAGGAAAATTAGTGTCTACCTGAAAGATGTTGTAGTACCGAAGTTTATACAAGATCTTTGCACACTGGAAGTGTCTCCAATGGATGGACAGACTTTAACAGAAGCACTTCATGCACACGGAATTAATTTGCGATACATTGGACAAGTACGATGATCGATGGTTATTCTAAACCTTATTATTAAGTAACTGGTGTTGATTATGCAGTGGTAAAATGCACCTTATTTACTGATAGTTAAATTTTTTGAATTGGTAGTTATGTTATTTTACTTTTGTATGGTCCTTCTATTGGTTTGTTTTCATACCTTGCTCTTCTTTATAGGTTGCTGATAAGACCAAACATTTGCCTCATTTGTGGGACTTGTGTTCTAATGAAATCGTTGTCAGATCTGCAAAACACATCTTTAAGGTGAACGTGATCTTAAAAGCATTTTTTTATTAAAATTTCTTAATCTTTTGCATAAGCTTCTCGTCTAATTATGTGTAATGAAGCGTAATTCACTTTATTTAAGAGATGATAATAGTTACATTACATAATCATTGTGGTTTCCCACTAACAGTAGTGGAGAAAACTAATGTAAACATGATCGCATGCATCATAAAACACACTGTTGCTATACCATAGTCAAGGAGATCTCCAACACCACTCATCATTGGACTTTAACTATGTCGATTCAATTTTGATGTACAGGATTTGTTGAGAGATACAGAAGATCATCATCTTGGTTCCGCAATCTCACATTTCCTCAACTGTTTCTTTGGAAGCAGTCAAGCCGTCACTTCAAAAACTTCAAGTGGCACGCACTCGAAAGCACAAAAGAAGGTAAAGAATTCTGTTTATCTGTTTTGTTGCCCCATTGCGTGTCCGTCTGGTCACTTCCACATTCTGTTGTATCAGAAGATTATCTATTTTCCTGTTTGGCTTTATATCAGTAGATATTCTAGTACTCGAATGTTTTCTGACTAAAGAAATTTCCACTGAGCCTTTATAAGTGTCCTCTCATACTGCAGTTCAAGCTTTGTAAGTTTATTAAACATACTAAGCCAGCTTGATTCTTATTTATTTATTGGGAAAACTACAAAAAGGGGGTATGAATTACCACATTTTTACAAATTACGGGTGTAACTACCATTTTTTGCAATTTGTAGGTTTTTCAGTTTTGGGACTGTTTTGTAAATAAATATTTTTTAATCAAGTCCAGATCTAATTTAAACTAATTACAAACTCACCCTCAACAAAACTAACCTAACCTAAATTACCCATGTTAATGTAAGCAAGTGTAGATTAAGATGAAGTTAATGTTAACGGTTGAACAAATTTAATGAATGAGTGGTTAGGTTAGTTTTGTTGAGGGTGAGTTTGTAATTAGTTTAAATTAGATCTGGACTTGATTGAAAAATATTTACTTACAAAACAGCCCTAAAATTGAAATACCTGTAAATTGCAAAAAATGATAGTTACGCCCGTGATTTGTAAAAATGTGGTAGTTCGTACCCCCTTTCTGTAGTTTTCCCTTATTTATTTTATGCAGTAAAGCCAAAATTTTCAGAATCTATTTGAAACATTGCACATGAGAGCAACTTTTTATCTCGTCAATTTTATAAATTTTATATTTTTTTAAGGCTGTCAATTTCTATGTGCAGATCACTGAGTCTTGTCATATTTCTCTCATCAAATTGAGACTTGAAAATTTTGTCTCTTGGTGCCCTTAAATACACATTACTCCCGTTACAAATGAGTTTTGCTTACTGTTTCAATTTATTAAATTTTTCATTTCATTTTATGGGCATAGGATCAAGCTTCCAATCATTCTTCCAAGGGACAGGCACGGTGGAAAGCAGAATCTACTAAGAAGAATCAGTCATCATTTGTGAATATAAGTTCAGATAGCTTATGGTTAGAGATTTCTGAATTTGCAAAAAACAAATATCAGGTGAGAATACTTGGTGTATATCACAATTGTTTACTATCAAGTGGCTTGTCTCATAATTTTAATGCGTTACAACCTAAGAGTTTTCGGTACCCTTTAATTGGAGAGAGTTCAGTTTGGTTGTACATTATACCTGAAAAGTATATGCCAGCTTCTTTGGATACGAGCTGCAATGGCCTGATTTCTGTTTTTGCAAATAACAAGTCATGGCTGACTCCTTGTAGAATTTATTTGGGTTTACACATATATTGCGGTCTTTTGACTTAAAAAATGAGAGAGAATCACAGCGCTATTTTCAATCGCCTCATCATATACACATTATTTTGTGCAGTTTGATTTACCTTTGGATGCAAGATCAGGGGTCAAAAAAACTTCAGTTATACGCAACTTTTGCCAAAAGGTAACTTGATTTGTATTGCATTATTAAAATTTATAAGTTTGTTGTGTGAACATGTGACCATTGTCACTCAGCTTTGCCATTTGTAACAGGTGGGGTTAACAATAGTTATGGTATACGCCTATTTGATCTGTGGCTTCACTAACAAAGATTAAGCTTTGCCATTTGTAACAGGTGGGGATAACAATCGCTGCTCGCAAATATGATCTTGAGGCTTTTACACCTTTCCAAACAACAGATATCTTGGATCTACAACCTGTTGTGAAGCACTCAATCCCTTTATGTTCAGAAGCTAAAGCTTTAGTTGAAACTGGAAAAGTCCAACTGGCTGAGGTGTTTCCTTGTTCTCTTATTTCGTGCAATGTTATTCTTTGATTGTGAACAAAGGCTATGGCAATTGCATGCACAAGTAAGACAATAATAAACATACTTGCTCTTTATGTGATATTATTTTACATCTTCCAGAGATATGGTTTGCTAGAGTCAAAACTGAGAAACTCATTATGTTCTTTGCAGGGGATGCTAAGTGATGCTTACACGCTTTTTTCTGAGGCGTTTTCAATTCTCCAACAGGTTTGTCATTCAATAAAACAATGGCCTAGTCACTTGTCTAAATTGTTGTCATGTTGATTTACGTTCATGTTATTCACATGCAGGTGACTGGGCCAATGCATCGGGAGGTTGCCAATTGCTGCCGGTACTAATAAATCATATTAAGCCTATTGTTTTTTTGTTACTTAAATTATTTCATCATCTTCTCAGCTCTCATCTTTACTGTGCTAACTTTTCTCATCATCTAACATACTCTGCCACAATCTCAAACCAAGGACCTTTTTCGACAGCCAAAGGGCAAAATTTAATGTAAAACCTATCACTGCCACATTTTCAATTTTTTCTAAATGACACCTATTCTTAAAAAACTGTCTAGAGAAAATAATAATTTAAAAACCTATCACGGCTTCAAGACGAGTGGTCAGAGATATAGATATCTTGAAGTGATTATAATTTTATGTGCTACAAAATTTTCCCTTGTAGATATAATAAATTTAATTGCATCCTTTCCTGAAAGCTGTTTTGGACTTGAGAAAGGGAACGTGGGAAAAAGAAAACATTCCACATATTTTATTTGACCCATTAGTTCCATCATGTTCCTTAATTGCATCTTTCTTGTGAATATTGAACGATGTCAGATACCTTGCCATGGTATTATATCATGCTGGAGACATGGCTGGAGCCATAATGCAACAGCACAAAGAATTGATAATAAACGAACGGTGTCTGGGTTTAGACCATCCCGATACTGCTCACAGGTACCAGTTTTACTGTAAGACTCTATAGTAAGACAAGAAATTGTTAACAGATAATTTTGCTGCCTATTTTTCAATTATAAATGCATTGGTCACACTGATAGGTGATAGCCGACTTATATTAACATGCAGTCTATGCTTTCTCTTCCTCTATGTCAAATTATAACTATTTTTAGCAGTATTGTTTCATTCCACACTCATTATGTGCTATTCTCAATAATATTATTGTTCTATCTTCCATGGCAGCTATGGCAATATGGCTCTATTTTACCATGGACTTAATCAAACAGAACTTGCACTGCGTCACATGTCTAGAGCGTTACTCTTGTTGAGTTTGTCTTCTGGTCCAGATCACCCGGATGTTGCTGCCACTTTTATTAATGTTGCAATGATGTACCAAGATATCGGGAAGATGAGTATTGCTCTCCGTTACCTGCAAGAAGCCCTGAAAAAGAATGAAAGGCTTCTCGGAGAGGAACATATTCAAACTGCCGTGTGTTATCATGCTCTTGCCATTGCGTTCAACTTTATGGGTGCCTTCAGGCTTTCTCATCAGGTTCGTGTTATGTGACGTATTCTCATCTGTGTTCTATTTAGTTAGGACCAATAATGGCTCAAAATTGAGTGTTAATCCAATTATATATATAGCTGAACTCGACATTGTTTATTAACTCAAGGCAGACTGCCAGACTTTTGAAGTTGTCTTTTAATGTTGCAGCATGAAAAGAGAACCTATGATATTCTTGTCAAGCAGCTTGGAGAGGAGGACTCGCGGACACTTGATTCTCAGAACTGGTTAAAAACATTCAAGATGCGTGAGATTCAGGTAATTATCTGATCTGCCTAATAACTGAAAACACAAAGTGATCAACAATTAATTAATTGCCTCTATAATTGTATCCACTAGTTTTTTTACTGAAGATTGCTTCTCTAAATGTTTTAGCCAAAATTTTATTTTTTTTTAAAAAAAAATGCTTTAGCCACGTTAGGCTGCTATGTTGTAGAATCTTAGCCATTGCACTTTTGTAGATGACAGCACAGAAGCAGCAGAAAGCACAAAGTTTAGATGCAGCTTCCGCACAAAAGGCAATTGATATTCTGAAGGTATATCTCAGTAGTCAATACCCATGTTTCTATCTGCGGTTCTGGTATGCCCATCATGGTTATGAAATATAAAGAACCTTCCTTTTTGATTGTGTGTAGTGATAGTTGCAAAATGCAATCGCTTTGGTTACTGTAGTTACTGTATTCCATTTTCTGTTAAACAGCGATAGTACCTTCTCTGTCTCTGAAGAATCATTCTGGATGTGCCATCAAATATTCTGAATTCTCCTGTTGTTGGCAGGCACGTCCTGATCTAATTCACACATTTCAAGCTGCTGCGGCAGCCGGAGGATCTGGGAGCACTGCTGCTGTGAACAAATCCTTAAATGCTGCAATCCTTGGAGAAACCTTGCCACGAGGAAGGAATGTTGATGAAAGGGCAGCCCGTGCAGCTGCTGAAGTAAGAAAAAAAGCTGCTGCCAGGGGCCTACTAGCACCTCCGCGCGGGGTTCCTGTTCAGGCAGTGCCACCAATCACCCAGCTTTTCA
Organism: Kalanchoe fedtschenkoi; assembly: GCA_002312845.1. NCBI lineage: Eukaryota > Viridiplantae > Streptophyta > Magnoliopsida > Saxifragales > Crassulaceae > Kalanchoe > Kalanchoe fedtschenkoi. Next base: position 2,285,923 of record NQLW01000060.1, read on the forward strand.
ATATTATAAACTCAGGGCTTACACCAAATACGACAGAAACAGGTACCAAATCTGAAACAGATGGATCTGCGTTGCAGAGTGGTCCCATCTCTAATGGCTCGCCAGACGTAAGCCATGATCAACCTGAACAAGTGACTCGAGTAGATCAAGCTCCTGCAGGACTAGGTAAAGGCCTAGCTTCTTTAGACAACAAGAAGCAGAAAGGCAAAGACAGAACTTAGGCCTGAACAGGGATCCTCATTGCTGTGACCAGATTTATGACCAGGTCCTGGACTAAATCCAGTTTTCACTTTATTTTTTAGTGAGCGATCTTGTCAGTATCACCACAGTAGCCCCATAACAGAGGTTTCCATGATGGAAAGTGTCCTCACAGTATCCCCTTGATTCTCTTTTCCAAGGCCCGGACTTGAGAACAGAAGATCTGGCTGGTTCTGATGACGGAGAGGATTTACTGCTCATATTTTTGGGAGAACATTTGGGCTTAAAGAAGTCAAGTGTTTCTGACCATTTTTTTTCACAAAATAATTGTTAGCTCAGTTCTGGATGTTTTTTATGCTTTCAAATCTTTATATCAATCCTGAGAAACATTTAGTTTTACTGTCATACAAATTCTAATCGAGCATACAGATGTATTGTGGTGTGATGGTTACCTTTATGTGCTTTGTAGTCTCTATGATACACTTGTGGATGTGCCGTTGTGTGAAAATAGAGCTTCAATGTACGCAAAACTTTTATACTGATTAGGATCATGGTAAGTGGGAAAATGACTTGAAAGTTTGGGAGACCAGATATCGTCTACGTCCATTGTTCATAGTCATTGCATGTGAAAGAATGGCTCATAACAGTGGATCAGCAAATTAGGGCATGGAACAGAGCCCCATGTCGTGAGCGCTGAACACCTAGAATAACTATGTTTTTTCTAGGTTTTCTTTTTGCTTCATGTTTTTGCCTTCCTGAATCCCTTTTTCTCTCGCTCGTTCAATTGTCACTAGTGGTAGCTGACCCTGACATCCCAACTTTAATTATAGTTCAATGTTCACATTTTAAAATATTTCGTTTACTGATTAGGAGGAAGGGGGATTAATGAACCGAATTTGGAATATTATGAATTGGCTGATGAAATCGAATGTTGGATGATTCATTCTAAGTGATGATAAAAATACTTCTTTTATTTTCCATCACATTAAACTTTAATTCAAATGAATTATGACAGTACTAAATGTTAATTTTAGAGTCGTAATTATAACTTTGAATTAAAAAATGATGTAATTTTTTTTAAAGGCTTCGAACTAACATATGTTACTCAATTCCAATCCAAACGGCCATGATTAACAAATTAAATATAAACTATTAAATTTTGGATGACAATTAACACCTTCAGTAAAAATCAGACCTGCCATTAATTCAATAAACATGTCCATCACAGCGCGAGAAGAGGCTAGGAGTCTTCCCGATTTCGTATGGTAAGAAGAACTGCTATCTCGTCCCCTCCCTCACTGATGGCAACTATTTCTTGAGAATGTTTATCGTGCACGATAATTATAATTGTAAGTCTCACTCGCCGAGCTTTGATGTGTCCGTTTAAGTGACATTGGCGATGAGTCATGGGACACTAGCAATGACGTTGTTTTACGTTGTGTTTTGTCCATTAATCTCAATTCAATCCTATATGAATAAATATGTTCATCAATTGAGTACCTATTTTCATCTAGGAGCTCATGTAATAAACATATAATTTAATGAACTCAGCAACTCATCTGACAACATCTCATCTGAAGCACATATCACCTTGTCTGACGAAAATGTTAAAATAAATACACAAAAAAGAAAGTTCATCTAATGGATATATCACCAGCTATTATGAATATATCAGCTTATCTAATGAAACATAGTAAAATAAATATCAACAAAAGTAAAAAAAACTTGTCTGATTAACATATCATATCTTATTAACATAGCAGCTCATCTTATGAACATATTAAAATAAAAGAAAAATTACAAAAAATGGGTATATACTATCGATTTTTTAAAAATCACGGTCATCGCTATGTGATTTTGAAATTCACGGTGAATTTTCTTTTTAATTTTTTAATACTTAATCAACCCCATAAATTTATCTCTTATTTTGCTAGTGCCCTCAATCTAAATACTATTAATGTTCAAATTAAAATTAGGTCGTTTATATTTATAATATTTTTTTTATTTTTAATTTTATAATACTTAATCAACCCCATAAATGTACATTTAATTAAATTATTTTTATTTTTTATATGTAATAAATTTATTTTTATTTTAATCTTTAATTTTATAATACTTAATCAACTCCATAAATTTTTAATTAATAAAATTATTTTTATTTGTATATTTAATAAATTTATTAAACATAAACAATTTAGTTTTAATTTGAATATCTATAAAATTAAAAAGAGACCTTAAACTTAGAAATAACCTTGAATTTCAAAATCACATAGTGATGACCGTAATTTTTAAAAAGCTAATAGTATATACCCTTTCTTTTTTAATTTTCACTAGAATAAATATCAACAAAAGTAAAGGAAGCTCATCTGATGAACATATTAGAATGGATATCAACTAAAGTAAATAAAGCTCATTTGATGAACATATTAGAATAAATATCAACAAAAGTAAAGGAAACTCATGTGATGAACACATTAGAATAAATATCAACAAAAGTAAAGAAAGCTCATTTGATGAATATATCGTAAGATATGAAGAATATAGCAGCTCATCTTAAAAACATAGCAGCTCATCTGATTGACATAGTAAATTAAATATCAACACAAAAGCAAAGAACGTTCATTTGATGAACACAGTTGCTTATCTGGTGAACATATCATCATATTTGATAAACATAACAACTTAACGGATGAATATGAACATATTCGCATTACTTTGCAGTATGTTGTTAAACACAAAAATGCTGACATCAGGCGACTAATGATTATTGATCGCTTATATATACAATCCCGAGTTCATTTTCCTAAATTTAGGATTAACCCCCAAGGTAGTTGGTATTTAAATTTAAGATTTTGAAATAATTTTCGATTTCTATTTATATTGAAAATTTGATATGAGAAATTAACTTTTTACATCTATTTAAAACAGAAGTGAATACGTCTAGAATTTTTCTTGATTTTTTTCTTTTTCAATTGCATTTTGAGCCTAAAAATTATATGTGGCGGATTTTCCTTAATTCTCTATTTTTTAATTTTATTATTGTTATATCCTTAAATTTTCTATTAAATTTGATAATTATTATCTCTTAATCATTTATCTCAACAATAAATTTAAGTTTTCTAACATTTTTTCTCTTTACTTTATCTTTTCGTAATATCATTTTTCTATTTTTTTTCAAAATACATACTCTATAGAAAGTAAATCATTAAAATAATCATTGAGAATATTAATTTATGCCATAAATGACAGTACTAAGTTTACTGATAAAATTTTTATGTCAAAGGAATCAAAGTTTCTATTTCATCAAATAATTATTCTTACGTATCTTATTTAATTGATATGATGTAGAAGTTTTTAGTACTCTAAAAATGTAGTGTGTGTATATACATTGCAAAAATGTGAAATAGTAGAGAAATCACTGTTATGAAAATATGTTTAATTTTATAATGATAATAAGACGTATTTAAAAGTGAATAAAGCATTTAAAAATAAATGACATAACATATAGTATAAATATTTATATTCAAATTTATAAAATAATAAGTCTGCGGGTACTCACGACATTGATACCTAATTTTGTGGATAAAGTGAACTTCTAATATAATAAATTCTCCCATCCTAAATGATATAGTTTCCATTCAAGAGCTTTAAATTTTGATCATGAAAAAATAATATATCGATTGTCATTTTATATCAAATGAAATAATCTTTGATTTTTATTATAAAGATATATATGAATAGATTTAAAGAACTTGTGTAACTTTTTGTGTCACATTGTTAATAATTAGTTCATAAAAAAATTATATTTGTGGCATCGTTATCACATACAGCTTTTAATTACAAATTTGTCCTTCATATATTTAAGACATTAAACCTTCAATATAAATTTAAAGTTCCCTAGCAATAGTTAGATTTTTCTGACTATGTGACTACTTGTGTGGAAAATTCATAAATATAATGAAAAATAAAATCTGTTTTTAATATAAACATATTAATGAAAATGTTAGCTTATTAATTGTTTCACAAAAGGCTGTTTTAAATGCAACTCATTTTAACTAATTTAGTTTAGTTAAGTTCAACTAAGCTCGTCTTTTTCTAGTTGCTATAAAATTTTACGTAAAAGTAACTTAAAAGAACATTTCTTTGTGTTGATTCAAGTGAAATTTTTCAATCAAATAAAACAGCACGACCTGAAACGACAACAGTGAACGGTTTCATGGTATTAATGGGAGTAAAATGAGGTTGTGGGCGACAAGGAAAACCACATAGCAGAGCACTGGTTAAGGTGGTAAAACAACATCTGACAACAGTAGTATATATACACAAATCTGATTTCAATGTTTGCCAATTTTAGCTACTTTACTGCTTCTTTGCCATAATAAACTTATAACCCAGGAAATGCTGTTGGCCAAAGGGAACCTACTCATTCTTCAAAACTCCCGCCGTTCCGTTTCCTCCTCCTCCGTGTCTTTCATTTTTCAAATAAATTTTACAACTCTCTATCCAGACGCATCTGCAGCTGCTGCGCCTTTGCTATAGTCAACCTTTTCTTCTTTTGCAAACTCCTCAATTAGCTGTCTCTGCCTTTGGGTTAAATTACTGCATAACAGAATGGTCCGTCAAATGTCACAAAAAAAAACACACACAGAAAACAACAAAACAAAAACAATATTGAAGATATGAAAAAGGTCCATAAGCACAACAAGCCTATTTTTTTCCTTCCAGAAGATTTGACAGCGCTGCTGACGCTATATTATAGTGTAATAGCTAAGAGAAACATCTTTCTCTCAGGAAAAAAAAATATACTAATTTGTCAACAATTGGTGACTTCGACTTTGACAATGTATGATCGCGATGATACGATCCTGAAGAAAATACTAAATCTACCCATACGCAAGGAAAAAATCTGTAGAATGATCTTCCAATCAGTAGGTGGAACCAATAAGATTAACCACAGAGTTGTACGCGAAAGGGATGACGGTGAAAGAAAAGACGCTTACGTTGGAATGCTGACATTAAAGTGCACATACTGGTCCCCAAACGTTATCGAACCCCTCGTCTTAATACCTGTTACAGTACGTATTTAATTCATTTTAACCAATCAGTTTGCATAATCATATTTAGTTGATGCTTAAACAAAAACGTAAGGAAACTGAAACAAAAATAAACTCCAGTTAACATCTCTTCATACAATTACATTACCTTTTTTCTTAAGCACTACTTTTTGACCAGGCTGGGTGCCAGGGCGAACCTACAATGGAGAAGAAAGAAGGAAAGGGTGGTGAACTGACAGAGCAATTCACTTTTAACTTGCGTACATTTAGCAGAAAGTAAGAAACACTCACCTTGAGAACAACATCTCCTGTAAGAGTCGGCACTTGGATGGTGCCTCCCAAAATTGCCTGCAGGAGAACATAGAAGCTATTTAATATGAACCAGGTGCCACATGAAATGACGGCACCTTAACGAGTCAGCACTAGGTGCAACATGACAAAACGACAACAAGGAGCTGCTAAAGGCTAGTAGCTAGAGGCGTTAAGATCTACAACATGATTCATTGTCAAAAAGGAAAGAAAAAACAAGCACTGTTACGCTTAAGAAAAAAAGTAAGTATCACCACCAACATTTCAGAAGAATAACGTATCCGAGCAGCCAAGGGAAACCAATGACACTTTATGACACTACTAGCGAAGAGATGACAAGTTCAACCATCGCATATACCTGAGTAACACTCAAAACAGCATCAACATGAATGTCAGCTCCTTCTCTGCGGAAAACCGGATCTTCTTGAACCTTCATAGGACAACATGTTTGCAATTATAGATACATGAATCACCAAGAATAATGCAAATCTCAATTGTAAGTTACGGATAAATTTGCCAAAGAAATTGCCAAACAGAATGGGAAGACTGGATACACCATAACTGGAGCTCTCTACCTTTATCACAACATACAGATCACCCGGCTGGTTTCCATCTGGATCAGCTCCACCACATCTAGGAACCTTAATCTGTTCATTCTCATCTACACCTGAAGATTTAAAAATGTCATGATGAGCAATAACACATCCATGTGCGCCATATAATCATATAATAAAGGTATTCAATTCAATCACAACAGTGATGCCCTAGCTTTTCCATCATCAGGTGCATGAGTTGGTCGACATAATTTTCTCATTTATCAGAAAGTATAACTAATTCTGAAGGGTAGAAAAAATAGTTATGTGACAGCTAAAGTAACAGAATGATCATATGAAGATGAAAATGACTTAATGACTGCTCTATCCACACATTATCAAATGCATTTGTGATCCTTGATGTATGACCTATGCAACATATGTATCAATTCATCACTGACTGAAAACACCACCAAATAGTCTTTGCTTCGAGTCAATATATTGCATGGCTCTTGTACTCATGTGACAAATAGCTTATAAGCCCAGTGTCAAAACCAATAACACTCTTAAGTCTAATACAAAATCACAAAGCATCTACATGGAATATAAGTGTATCCCTTAGCTTCTGATTACTTCCTATGATGAAGTCCAGTTAAACAGCAAACTAGATAAAACACCTGGAGGGTAAAAGAGACCTACATGAGCGAAATAGAAAAAAGGGAAAACTTGAAGATTAATTCCAAATACCATAGTGTAACCATATAGAACACGACAGTATTCACATCTAGGGCTTCAGGTCAGTAAGACTTAACTACAGTGGACCAGGGACAAAAAAAGTACTACACTCAAGAAACAAATATATAATGAAGACTGCGTACCTGGCATAATATTTAAATTCACAGATTTCCGTCCTTGAATTAGTCTCTCACCCCCACAGGACTTGCACAAGTTCTAAGACGACAGTAATCAAATTAATGACTTGCTCTAAGAACATAAATCTTTGCTAAATGACCATTTACACAATTGAAATGAAGTTGAAATATGTAATCAGTCAAAATTATTTATAAGGACAAATGCCTTGAAAAGAAGTCTGATTATGTAATCCGTCTCGATAATTTAAAAGGACAAATTCAGAAACAAATAAAAATGATTTGCTAAATTGTGATTTGGTGAAATTTCATATTTGGTCTCGAACAGGAAATGAATGGAACCAATCAATCTAAGAATTGAAGCATACCGTCACAATTTTCCCAGATCCACCACACGTCGAGCAAGTAGACTGCATCCTAAAGGGGCCAGTCTGCATAACAACCTAATCCAGCAAACAGGTATTAACATTGGGGCAATTTCCTAGCAGTTGCAAATGCTACATAGATATTTTGATTTGGCGAACCATGCCCGATCCTCGGCAGCGCTTGCATGTTTCTGGTCTTGTACCAGGAGGAACACCACTTCCACCTAAAAGGGTGACGGAGGGGTAAACTCGATCAAATTGTGCTATTCATGATTAACGACACGAGTATCGCATTAACACTTAAGTCATACCACAAGCTTCGCAGGGTAAACTGGTAACAAATGTCACCGTTTTGGTGCATCCCTGAACTGCTTCCATGAATGAGAGCTCAAGTGTCACCTAACAAGTAATGCAAGCACAGAACCAAGGTATAAAAGACATTGTTAATGAAATATGACAACAGAAAAGACAAAAACCTGAATGAAGAGACTCAGTACCTTGACGTCATCACCACGTAGATTTTGCCTAAAAATATTCTTCAAAAACTGAATTCCACAGCATCGAGCATGTCAAGGGTGTTAGTTTGTCCACCATTTTAATATTATTTGAGCACACAAGATTTCAAATTGATGACCTAGATAAAATCTCGACGAGATTTAACAGTTTGGTACATGATATAATTAGTGTACAGCGACAGCCAAATCACTACCCTTGACAACTAAACCAAAATTCTCCAAATAGATAATAATTCTTCTAATATTTAATTCTTTTTTCTTATTTTTAAAAGATTATTTTGATTCTGATATTTAATCAAAAATTCCAGGATTACATCACCTTTTCCTCCTTTATTTTCAGTTCTATTCTTCAGTTTAGGATATTCCAACAAATCTATCATGACTCCCTTAACACTCCAGATTAAACAATATTGTACATTCACATCTCAAGTACTTACAAAAAAAATACAGCAAACTTTTTACTCTTACTAAATTGGGCTTAAGCCAGCACAGATTAAATGATTCATACAAAAGTAAATTATACCACTGTTCCAACTCTAGGCAATCAAGTTTACGCAAAAAGAGGTAGCCGACTAATGTTTGGAAAAAATAGATGTGCATTAATTCTGGAGTGTTATCAGCGATTGATCCAACAATCAACCTTTTGTCCAACATAACCTGTTTTTGTTGTTCAAGAGGGGGATATGTATTTCTCACAATTGTCATCCTAAGGATCCTGAAGCAAATCACCACGGTTTGTAAGACCATACCACGAAAATAACCCACTAGTAAAAAATCTAGGTCCTCTAGCATTTTACCAGTAAGGAAAATTTTATTTTTTGAATAAATCGCTTACTTCATGTTTGAAAAATATGTTGAATATGATATATCAAGAAACTTATGAGCATGCCAAGCCACTCCTATCAAAACTGTGAAAGTCGCCAAATTAAATTACAATTTATCAGCTTTAGAGAGCACTTACATCTGAATTAAACATGTCTTCGAAAGGGCTCTGTGAAAAACCAGATCCAGGGCCACCACCTTCCTGCTGACGCTCGTAGGCATCATGACCAACCTTTAAATATCCATCAAGCACAAAAAGGTTAAAATTAAGTGAGGCACTTTGCAAGTACTTGTGAATGACTCAGTAAAAACACGGAAGGATTCTTTGATTCTACTACTAATGATATGTATCATATAATGTTTCACACCATCAGATAATGAACTGCAGCTGGCAAAACAAGCTCAAACCACTCGTATTTTTTTTAAAAAAAAACAGAAGTTCAGAAGTGTTAGCACACAGGATTTGAGGGAGCATTGCTTGGCAGATGATGAGCTAACATAATTTGTGTTTGCATATAACATGAATCATGAAAGAAAGCTTAAGAGCAGCTGAATAATGAAGATTCGATCTTTCCAGAGAGGGCATGTGCATAAATTCAGTCCAATATAGTAGCTCAAAATACGCAATTTTTGTGGAACACTCAGAGCAAAAGAATATACAGTAAGAACAATGAGCTGGAGAAAGTGTTTTTTCCATTCTCATAACAGTATTTATCTTAAAGTATGTAAACATCAGTTGCTTGCATATGTCAATGTATAAACTTTACAGATTAAGTAAAAAAAAGAGAAGCATACCTGGTCGTAAACGGATCTCTTTTCCTCGTCCTTTAAAATCTGTAATTAGAGATAAGGCATTCAGAACACAGGAAATAAATATAAATATCTCTTGAACTACTTTTTTTCAGACAAGAAGAACTAACTTCATAAGCCTTTGAAACTTCTTGGAATTTCTTCTCAGCCTCCGGATCGTCTTTATTCTGGTCAGGATGCAGCTTCTTTGCAAGCTACAAGGATATTACAAGTCAAATATTTATCGAGGACCATAATCCCAACAGCCAATGACAAGAGCAAACTGA
>NQLW01000060.1:2303163-2312076 GCA_002312845.1 Kalanchoe fedtschenkoi
CATCCCAGAGGAGAGGGGATTTCGGTGCAGAAACATAACGAACAAAATGTGCAGCGCAGAACAGAGAACCCCCAAACTGGTAAGGAGATTACCACAGCTGAGTGGGTTCCAATCAACAAACAAAAGAATGCCCAAGGCCACGGAAAGATGAAGAAGCACCCTAGTGACCATCCCGGAAGAGAGGCAGAACACTCAAAGAAAGTCATCAAGCAGAACACAGACTCACTTATCAGCACTAACCAGAGCAGTGGCATTCCAAGTCAGGACCGAACTGGGGCGGGTCATGACACGGGAGACCAACATGAACAACCTAAGAAGTCTGAGGATGAACCCATGTTCAGGGTAGCAAACTTTTATGAAGCATTATCTGGGAACTTAGGGGATGAGAGCGATGTGGAAGAGTCCTGTGTCCCCGAAACACCTCAAGAAAAACAGAAACCGACCACAAAGAAGCTCACAAGACGAATGCAATCCCGCGCAGCACCAGCGGAAAAAAGAAAGACAGACCTGGCCTTCAGAAGTACAAGAAGCTTAGGAACACAGAAAGAGCCCGAGAGCTCGACAACCTGATCAACAAATATCTTGATGGTTAGTGCCATTGTTTGGAATATTAGGGGCATCAATAAGACGGAATCCATGGCTTATCTCCCCATTTTAATTCAAAAGCATCAGCCTGATATTCTAGTTATCCTAGAGCATAAAGCTAAAGCTTTCAAGCTCAAAAATGTCGCTAAGAAGTTAAGGTTCGACGGCAGCTTCGAGTGCTCAGAAGTAAACCGATATACTTGGGTGCTATGGAAGACCAATACAGTGATCCTCTCAAACTTCACAACTCACGACCAGTGCGTCAATTGTATCGTCTCAGAAGTTAATTCCAATTCCCGACTTACGGCCAGATTTGTGTATGGTCAATGCAATAGGTACGCTAGGAGAAGGCTCTGAGAATTCCTTCTAGACCATTCCCCAGGCCAGTAGGTTCCATGGATTATTGCAGGGGACTTCAATGTAGTTGCGGAACGAGTTGACAAGAAAGGGGGTGATCTTTTGCGCCATGACGGCAGCATTCAGGAGTTTAACGATTTCATGATTAGGGCAGGAGTCATGGATGCTGGTTTTAGAGGATCTCCCCATACGTGGACTAACAACCAACAAGGTAATCGTAGAGTTTGGGTTCGTCTGGATAGAGTTCTGCTCAACGGTTCCACGGTGGCTTCCTTCCCAGGTATTCAGGTCACCCATTTAAATAGAGGTACATCGGATCATATGCCCTTGCTCATCCACACAGCTATGGTGACCCGCCCGAGGTACTCATTCAAATTTTTGCGGATGTGGACTACCCATAATAATTTTCGCCAAGTAGTAGAGTCTGTCTGGAAAGAGATTTCTTATCCCAATCCTATCAACAATTTTGTGCAAAAGCTGAAGAGAGTTGCCATAAAGCTGGCACACTGGAATAAGCATGATTTTGGTAATGTAAACATGGTCATCCAGCAGGAGGAAGCCAATATAACAGTCTTTGAAGAATCCCTTGTCACCGCATGGTCTGCTCCTTTTATGACTCGGATAGCGAGACAGGACAAGACTTGTCTAACCATTTTTGTAATTTGTTGCAGGGAAATCACACAGCAGTTGATCTGGACCGGTGTGAATACTCTCCCAAGCGCATTCCAGCCCATGCGCGCAACTGCCTCGCTGCCTTGCCGTCCGAGGAAGAAATTTTACAGGCTATTCATGGACTAAACCAGAGAGGAGCCCCAGGCCCAAATGGGTTCACAGGAGTTTTCTATGCGCAAACTTGGGACATGATCAGGCCAGAGTTAGTAGCAGCCATTCACAGCTTCTTCATGGGAGGAACCTTACCAAAACTAGCCACACACACCCTCATCACTCTCATCCCTAAAGTGAAAAAACCTTCCAGTTTTGACGAGCTTCGACCCATTAGCCTCTGCAACTTCTTCCCCAAGATCATCTCCAAGATCATGAACTCCAGAATTTCCCCGCTTCTCAATGACATAATATCCCCGGAGCAGTCTGGATTCATTCAAGGAAGATTGATACAGGAAAACATAGCGTTTGCTCACGAAATGTGCTCGGATTTGGACAAGAAATGCAAATATGGAAATTTGATGATCAAGATAGACCTTAGTAAAGCATACGATAGAATTCAATGGGGCTTCATCATTCAATGTTTGCGGCGTCTGGGCTTGGAAGAGCAGAGCGTGGACATAATCTTTCTGGCGATTTCAGGATGTCACTTCTCCATCAAATGGGCAGGTTCCACCTACGGTTTCTTCCCTTCCCTGCGAGGGTTGCGCCAAGGCGACCCCTTGTCTCCCACCCCGTTTGTTATCACAATGGACGTATTCTCCCATATGCTTAACAATGACATCCAGCGGGAAAATATACAACGGTACTCCTGCTCCAAGAAGATTGAGGGTGTCTCCCATCTTTTGTATGCAGACGATATGCTAATATTCTCGTCAGCCAACAGAAGATCGGTTAACAAGCTATTCAACACGATATCTACCTTCTGCAATGCTTCAGGGCACAGTTTTAACCCAGCCAAAACCAAAATATTCTTCAGGAAATATGTCTGCAATCGAGTCCGAAGATCTATATGCTCTGCCTCAGCTTGTAACCAAGGGTCGATGCCTACTACCTACCTCGGATGTCCCTTGCTTAAAGGAAGGCCTCGTATCGCAATGTTCGAAGGAGTAATCCAGAAGATCATCGAGAGAATAGACGGGTGGAATGCAGCCTTACTTTCTGCGGGAGGGAAGATAACTCTTGTGCAAAGTGTGTTATCAGCCATGCCGGTCCATGTTCTCTCGGTCATTCCTGTGCCAAAAGGGGTGATCAGTAGGATTGAGCGCGTGATGTGTGCTTTCCTTTGGGATGCAGGTCCAGAGAAGCGCAGACACTGGATTAAGGCATCAACAACTCTGCAACTGTATGAGAGCGGCGGGCTAAACGTGAGAAGATTGTCTGAGACCATGGAGAGCCTCCAAGCCAGATTGGCCTGGAAAGTGATCAACAAATCCTCGCTGTGGGTAGCCTTTGTAGGAAGTAAATACATGGAGAACGTGAGAAGTAGGAGAAGCAGCCTTTGGAATAGGCTCTGGCCGATAGTGTCCCGTCTTAAGGAAGATTCCTTTGTTCAGGTGGGCAGAGGAGATTGCTCTGTTTGGGGAAATCCCTGGTGCTTGCCCGCAGTCCCTAAACCTCCGGAGATTTCCTTCAGGAGCTCGCTGGCCGAGCTCCTCCAATCCGTCTCTCTGATAGAGCAGATAACCCCATTCCTGCCTGATTACGCCAAGAATGTGCTTTTAAACCTGAGCTTACAAACAGCCCTGACAAATGGATATGGTCCGGCAATAGCACAGGAGAGGTGACAGCCAGCGATTTTTATAAAGTCTACGCCCCCAAGTCTCCCAGCCGCAAATTGTGGAGAAAAATATGAGCGCCGGCCATCCCCAAGAAGATAAGCTTCCTGTTGTGGAAGATCCAGCTGGTATACCTGGTGGATACATTCTTCCAGAAGAAAGGCTTTCATTTAGCTTCGCGCTGTAGATGCTGCAATAGACCCAATATTGAATCAGAGATCACTTGTTCGCCCAGAGAGAGATTGCGAGGAGGGTTTGGAGATGGCTAGGGGCCCTGATTGATAATCCTTGCTCAGCAAGGAACCTCAGGGAGCTTTGGCGGTTTTGGGTTCTCAGCACAAGTTTGAAATCTCAGCTGGGAGCGGTAAAAATTCTTCTGTTCGGCATAGGCATGTGGGAAATTTGAAAGTGGCGATGCGCGGCAACATTCGGAGAGGAGCCCAGGCAGCTGATCGAAAAGATTTTCCTGCTTCACTCCAGTTCTTTACTGAAGTCGCGTATCGAATCTCACTTGCCTAAGCTTAAAAGTCCGTCTTTAAATATAAGCAGTAAGTCCCTCAACGGCATAGTCAAGGAGTCAATCCCAGACAGAGCTACCGGCTCGACCAAGTGGCAGCCAGCCCAAACTGGCGCCACGGCTAATTTAGCGCGGAAAGATCACACTGCTGCCTTCATCATCCAAGATGTCGATGGTTGTTTCATCATTGCAGGTTCTTGCTTCATTGAAACGGATCGAGGCCTTCCTGGGTGACCTTCAAATAATCCTCAGCAAGGTAAAGGACTTTGCAATTATGGCGGCAGTTAGGATATCTGAGATCTAATGCGATCGTGATGTTTGGACCTTTGCCAGCAGAAAATGGGCCTCCGTCTTGAGTGAAATCTCTTACTCCATCATAAGTAGACAGGCGAATGGGGCAGCCAGAGCTTTAGCGTTGTGCAGTCAGTCCCGCATCGACAACCTCCCAGTAGCGTTCCTTGCTCCTTCCTCTCTCCCAGTTGAGGTCCGATCTATCCTAGCCATTGAAAGTCTGTAGTCTCCGTTGTCTGTTTCCCTGGCAATAGGCTGGGCTGTCTCTCGCGGCCTTCGAGCCTATGGCTTTTTTGAAATAAACTCGCTTTCCTTAAAAAAAACAAACATAATACTCAAATAAAATAAATAATATGATAGTCCAATTATTATTTAAACATATTATGAATGTTATTTAATAACATTTTTACATCAAACGAACTCTAGTCTCTACAACCAATAGAAAAAGCTTATTATGAGTGTCAAATGAGAAGAAACTAATGTTTTGGCAATTTTAGTAATAATTTCCACAAACAAAAATCTCAGTCAATATTTGAATGAAGATAATCTAAAAGTCTGGCCTCAAAATGAAACTACAAAATCTCTATTTAGAGTTTAAATCGATGGTAATGCCAAGCTCAAGATGGAGTCTTCCCTTTTCAATATCCAAGTCAAAACAGAGGCTTGTGGCTCAAGTACTTCTTAAAGCAAATAGTGTCGGGCTAGAAGAATAATATTCTAATAAGGATAATATTACTTGCACACATAAGGATAATATTCTAATAAAATGAATAATATGATAGTCCAATTATTACTTGCACACATGATGAATACTATTTAATAACATGTTCAAATCTAACGAACTCTAGTCTCTAGTCTCTACAACCAATAGAAATAGCTAATTGTAAGGGTCAAATGAAAAGAAGCTAATGTTTCAGCAATTTTAGTAATAACGTCCACAAAAACAAAAATCTCAGTTATATTTGAATGAAGATAATCCATAAGTCTGGGCTCAAAATGAAAGTGAAACTACAAAAATCTCTATTTAGAGTTGAAGTCAATGGTAATGCCAAGCTCAAGATGGGGTACTTTCCTTTTCAATATCCAAGACAAAACAGAGGCTTGTGGCTCAAGTAAAAGCAAATAGTGTAGATCTAGAAGACAAGCTCATGTGGTTTCATGCCCGCCTTCAGCGAAAACCTTGCACCAAGATATGATTTTAAATCGGGAACTCCTTCAATAGCTTTGATGAGAGGAGCATCAACATTCTTCTGCTCATCCTTCTTATCTTGCGGCAAGGTGCTCTTCTCCTGCATTGACAAATACAATAAACCATTCAGATGTACGCACATATTAATAGATACTTGCTCCATACCATGGTTCACAATAGAGGTTATATCATAGAAATTTACCTCCTTTTCCGCTTCAAAGAACTCTCCCTCTCCTTTCTTCTTCTTTTTCTCCACTGCCTTGGCAAAGAACTTGTCATCTAGTTTAGAGACATCAGTCCCACTGATATCAACTTTGGTTGAGGTCGCAATGACATAGGCTTGGTTCACGCGTCTTAAAGGAACACCATTTATCTTAAAAGGACCTGAATGCCGAAAAAAATATCATCAGCTTCACCACAAGAATGAAAGGACGAAAATCACACAGAGGATAAGGACGGGGCTCTTCCAAACACCGCAAACCTTATGTCAGCCCTACAACAAACATAGTTTTTAATCTACTACAACTCAAGAGGATGCATATGACATAGGGATTATGTCTATAAGCCAAAAACACAGATTGCTACAAGAAGAATTGAATGAGTGCCAACCAACTAAAAGCACCACATGACTTCCTTGCACCAGGGCACTTGACCCTGCTCAAAAATATAAAAAAGCCATCCAGCAGAGTCACTCACCAGTAACCAGAAGCAATCCAGATGGCAGCTGCTTCAAGAAAACAACTCTCTTGCCCTTGAATCTTCCAGCCAATATAATCAGCACAGTTCCTGGAGTAATGCTTGCCCTGAAAAAACCACAAAAATCACAAACTTTATTTAAAACCAAGTAAGAAAATGCAATCTTGTAAATGCAAGACTAACATTTTCCACTTCATTTCAACCACACTCAATTCACAATCACAATATTGGTGCGAACTAGCCACCCTAGTTTAAAAAAAACCAGGCAAAAGAGGACTAGCAGAATTAAACAACAAAACTGAAGTGGCCGGCTGAATGTGCTCACCTGAGCTTGGTCGGCTTAGGTTTACGCTTGTTGACAAGCGGCTTCTTAACATCCTCTGCCGGATAATACTTAGCCGCCTTCTCGGCCGCTTCCGGAGCTTTCGGCTTCGGGTCGTGGCGAGGGAACACGCCGCCATTCTTCGCCTTAATCGCCCACAGACCTCTCTTGTGGTACATCTTCGAACGCGAATACTTCCCGATCCCACGAATCAGCTCCGGATTCCGGCTCGTCCTCACCACCTTCCTTGCCGCCATTGATCCGATTTCGAAGCTCGACCTCCGTTTTCACTTGATGAACCGCAGCGTTATTTCTCAAGAGAGCAGCTTTTGTACTCTCCGCTCTACAAAAACCCTAAAAATGTACCAATGGGACGAGGAGGACGCCCATGTTGGGCCGGGCCGAGGCAATATTTGGCCCAATAATTCGAACCGGTTTGACTGAACTCGGTTCTTCTTCACCTGGTTCGAGCTTTGCCGGCCGAATCGAATCTCGGTTCATCGAATTCTGGATAAAGAGATAAACCCTGTCAAATTTCCTGCGCTCTGCTTCTGCTGCTGCTTCTTCTTCAACCTTTCTGGATATCGAGTTCCCATTTGCGGACGCAATTCGGTAATCTTGCGAGAACCCAGTTCGGGAATGGCGGCGGTAACTTCAATGTTCGCTATAGCCCACCAGTCGAAGTCTTTGGCAGTGCAAGCAAGAGCTGCAAAGCAGCCAGTCAGTTTACCGAAATCGATTGGGTCTGAGGCTTGTCGCAAGTTCTTGCCGTCACCATTGGTGGCGACTCCAAGCGTGCCGAGTAGATTTAGAGTCTATGTTGTTGCAGAGGACGTGGCTGTTCAGGGAAGGTCGGGGGAGGCGGCCAGGAGAGTTTATGTTGGTAACATTCCGAGAACGGTTAACAATGATGAGCTGAAGAAGATTGTTGAGGAACACGGTGCAGTTGAAAAAGTTGAGGTAGCTATGTTGATTCTCGCTGTTCAATCTATGATCTTTAGGTTGGATTGTTGTGTTAAATTTTGGATCATTATGATAAAAGTTTGTGTTTTAGTCTTTATTGGATGCTGATGAAAAGCAGGTGTTTTCGAGATGGGTGAATTATGGTTTATTGTGCGGAATAAATTTGCAGGCTCTAGAAATGGTATATAGGCTCATTGATGGTCTGAGTACAGTGATGAAGGGGTGTAGGTCTTTTTAGATAGGTGAATTGTGCGTCGCTGTGAGTCATATAGATTTGGAGACGCGTGGATTTTAAGTTTAAGATTCTGGTGCGTATTCGTAGGTAATGTATGACAAGTATTCAGGAAGGAGTCGCCGGTTTGGTTTTGTTACTGCTAAGACTGTGGAAGATGCCAATGCAGTAGTTGAAAAACTCAATGGCACGGTACGCCTTGTAAATGTCTTCATGTGTGGAAAGATCATGCCATTGTAATTCATGCTTATTGCTTGAGTTTGTTGTGTATTAGAAAATAGGTGAGCGTCAGATAAAAGCAAATATTACAGAGAAACCCTTGACAGGAGCTGTCAATGTTTTACTCCAAAATGAAGAAACTCAATTTGTAGACAGCCCTTACAAAGTCTATGTGGGCAATTTGTCCAAGACGGTGACGAGTGAAAGCCTCATCAAACTTTTCTCGGATACAGTAAAGGTTGTGGGTGCTAAGGTCTCTAGGGTCCCCGGGACCTCAAAATCCAGTGGTTTTGGATTTGTTACCTTCTCCTCAGACGAAGATGTGGAGGCTGCTATCTCCGCCTTCAACAATGCAGTAAGTTTGTATTCAATTAGTGAATTTGTTTTTCATGGTTCATAGTAGATGCTCTGTGCTTGCACATTTTGCATATCGAGCTTGCCACCCTTGTGGCTCGATATCTCATATCTATAGCCTCCTTAACAAAAACTTTCAGATGCTTTGTTTCTAATTGATATAAAACTCTCTGCAGCCATTGGAAGGGCAAAAGATTCGGGTAAACAAAGCTTGAGTTGCTTATCCTACTTGTTGGCACAGAGATGGATTTACAGGCTTCCTTTCTTTGCTTTAGTCAGACTTAGGCCTTATTTTATTGCACTTATTGGTCTCTATTAAGAGATGGTCTTTTATTATATTAAGGATTAGTGAACAAAATACTTGTTCTTTTCCTCTTAATGAAGATTTGGAAAGTCTGATGATTAGTTATCAATTTTATATATGAATCATTCAGAGACGATATTATACGAGTATTATAATTATCTCTTTATTTTTTATATATTTATGGAATCATCTCTGTACGGATCGTATTTCAATCAGAATCACATCAATGTCGACCGTTATTTTCTTCAAATAGAATCTCAAACACTTCATCAATAAATAATATTTTTGTAACATGATTATAAATTTTAATTTTATTTTATTTTTGCAAAATTATAATTTTAATATAATTTTATATTTATAAATAAGTATATATTAAGATATTTTAAAAAATGAATTATCAAATGAAAGTAAATCATTTAGCAATCAGATGTGGTTTGACCTGT
>NQLW01000060.1:2312460-2326771 GCA_002312845.1 Kalanchoe fedtschenkoi
GATAAATGAATGTTAATTAATTGAAAAATAAAAAAGGATAGAAAACACGTTGGTATCTTGTGCTGAAAGGTCAGAGATGGAGTCCGGAGAAATTGTTCTTGCGTGGGCATCACACATTTCAGTTTAAAAGCTGTCAACAGAATCTATCTAAAGAAAAATTTGATTCAGTAGTGGACACGGATTGCTTGTTCGTCAAGCAACTTTTCCTTCATAAATATAGCATTCATTTCAACATACCAAAATTCAAAGGATCCCTCAGAGCAAATCACCGCAAAAAATAAGAAGAAAAAAAGAGAAAAAAGAAGAAGCATGGGCCTTCTCAGTCTGATACTCAGTTGCTTCACACTGTCACAAGGTTCTCCAGAAGTCTCCGTGGATCAAGCTGTTCTTCAAGTCACCACTGAAAAGAATGGTAGTGAAGGATTAAGGAAAGGAGCTCCCATAGTAGTTCCTCATTTCCCTGTCAACTCGGTCCTTCTGCGTCTGTGAACACATATAGTCCTGCTTCTGACAACTTCAGATTGTTATTGTGTTCTGAATTTCAGTGTCCGGGAATGTAGAGATTCGAGAGTATTGTATAATTATTTTCACAATTTTGCATCCGTGAGAGCTGTATAAATTATCTATTGCCATGTAATTTGGGTGTATTATTAGTTTACACTACTAAAGTTAAACTCATTGGAACAAAGTTCGTAAAAATGGTTGAAGGAAGGTTTGACATTACAGTTTTCTGTACCGGAGCATGCATTCGGGCACTCAGTCAGGCGACGACCGAGCATAGGACTGTCGCGTATTCTCATTCTAATGATTGGTTTGAAGCTGAGAGTCCTCATAATGCAGAAACTCTTCCTCCTTTTCAAGGCCCTCCAGGGTCTCTGTTGAGTATAGTGGTATTATCCACATCGCTAATTGGAAATTCTTAAGTGATCCTCAAATATGGTTGGACTCCCTCACTCATTGCCAATTAGTTTTGAGTGTGGATCTGACTAATCTACATGGTATCAGAGTGGGTTTTGGCCGCAAAGGTAAGCTCAAGATTATCCTCATAGTTGGGCTCACTCATTGCCTTGATTTTGAGTGTGTATCCGACTAATCTACACTTTTGTTTCAATGAAGCTATTTTCTCCTTTGGGAAGCTGCAAATCCTCTCTCAATGTGCTTGATTTTTCACGATGAGCAGCTTGGGTGACGAGTAAACTGTTAGGAATCCAAATTGGTGACTGATGGGGACAGCATCGGTCGAGAACTGGGGGATACTTGGGGCTTCCAGAAGCACGACAGATTTGGGACCAGGAGTTGAGTCACACTCGGTGACTTGCATCGCAAGAAAAGGCTTCGAGTCACACTCGATGCTCATCAGGTCATTATGCAAGAAAATGGAGTAAATGATGGATGAATCACAAACTCAAACAGGGTCAACTAAGCCAGCCGCTTTGATATGCTCCGCCACGGCATGGGTAAAAGTAGAAGTGATCCCATAGAGTGAGATCGATCCTTCTGGGCACGGCTTCGGCCAGGTAAGTCGCTGGAAGAACGGTGCATGATTCGATGACGCGAATGGATTTGTCCATAGTCTTCTCACAAGTGAGCTTCAATCAACATAGGAGAACACTCAAGTTCTGTTCCATTTCGGGGTTTGAGGCTGAAATTGGAGCCATCATCATCTGACATGATCAAATACAAACAGGTTTACTCTAAGCTTCTAACCATTTCATGGATTTGCTAGTTTCTTGGATGATCCAGAAAAGTAGGATCAGCACAGGAAGTAGAAAAAATCAAACAGGCATTATGTTGAATCTAAGATTCTGGTTTTGTCAGCCAACCCGTGTGACAATCAACCCTGGACTCAAACACAATTTCTTGTTCAAATTGGAATTGTGGCCGTCTTAATTTTTCAGTTTATTTATAGTTGTTCGACTGTCTTTGCACTCTAAAAAAAATAAAAATAAATAAATAAATAAAACTATGTTTAGTTATGGAAAATGAACAGAGAAAAGAAAAAAGAAAAAAAATGAATTCTGCATGGAATTATTCCATTTTCCTCTTATTTTCTCGCTAGTGATAAAAATTTATACAAAAGACTGAGATTCTGTTTGATTTAATAAAATTTTCTTTTTATTTTTCATCTAATATTGTTTTATCCATTTTTTGTAATCAAACATAGAATTTCTTTCTATCTCATTTTCTCTTCCTCACAATTTTCTTAAACCAAATACAGCCTGAACAAAATAAAAAAAAAAACGCACAAAATCCCAGGTCACAAAAACACATTTTTCGGACCACTGGTTAGTAGAGTTTGTCATTGGCTTGACCACCAAGTGGATCTCTAACATTTAAGTCCCGGGTTCGAATCCAAGACTAAGTCAACACTAATTAAAAAATTATTATATTTTGGAAAAAAACATTGACTGGAAATTGGCTGAAGGCTTTTCGACAACTTTCTGACCATTTGTTAGCCACAATTATTATTTTAAAATATCATCATATTTTCAGTCCATTTTCGATTGGTTTCACCCTCTCCATTTTTTCAGAAATTTTACGCATAAAATTATAATTTTGCCCAAAAATCCCGAAAAATTGCAGAAAATTAGATGGCCTTTGCGATATGTTTCCAACCTTTTTCGTCCATCTGCGGTTATTTAATTAGGATGGGCGGAACTTAGCCAGAAATGTCCTAGAAATACCGTAAGGTATGGATTTAGGGTATTAGGAAGTTTTAACCTTTTCAGGATATGAATTTTGAGGAATAACGTAATATGGATTTAATGTTCCAAGGATTATAAGAAAAAAAAGCTAAGTTTCGTGGGATTCTAGAATCAACACAACTACTCCCAAAGTGGCTAAATTTATATCTTTCAACATTATAAATAAATAATAATAATAATTCGACATTATAAGTAAATAATAATGATAATAAAATATATAGAGAAAACTAATTTAGGTGATGATTTTCAATAGCCCTTCTATATCAAGAACAAGAGTGTATACTTAAGAATTCACACTCGGTACACACTCAATGATGTTGAAAAGATTGGGGCATTTTCTTCTCTTTATCTCAAAAGAGTTTCTGAATTGAATAATTATAATTTTGCTTTGAAGTCCATTTTGTTTAAATGAGAGTGTTTTACACTAAATGACGACTCAGAGAGTATGAGCCAAAATAAAGTCCATATTCGGTCAACATGTATGAATCAAGTCAAAACTCATAATCCGTTGTGTATAAGGTAAAGGTCTCCAAACTCATTATACTCAAAGTCGGCTAAAGGGTGTTGCAATTGGATCAACCGTACTGGGCTCTATGGGAGGCTCTGAACACAAAACCACCACTACCACGAAGTCCCACAAAATAACACAACAATGTGATGTCATTATAAGTATTAGGCCAACAGAACCGAGAAAGTCTCAACTCAAAATTGAAAATTATGTTGCTTAAGTTGTCTATGTATATAATGATGGACACACAATTGAATATTGAGTTTGAACTGTGCAGAACAAGACGCTAAGAAATTAACTACTACAATCTCACAACGCCAAAAAAAAACATAAAAAGAAAGAAGTTAGCTATAAAAAAACATGACATGGCACTCCAAATTTTAGGTTTAGTTTGATTAATCCTATATGAGACATGACGTTAAAGCATGGAATGTCAACTTGATGTTGACAATGCTATGAACTTGGGTTCAAACTTTGGATGCTAGCCATAGCCAATATGAGTGTAGCAAGGCATTTGGCCTTGCAATTGTCCTTCAACCATGCTCAAGTTTCTTAGAAAATGTTTGAATGCCATCATAAAATTGAACTATTTCTCTCTCCCAACTCGAGACATCAAAATTGTGTCTGAACTATGGATATTTGCCAATTGTTTAAACTCTATTCTTTGGCTTCATCATATGTGTGCCAACGTTTATGTATTAGCTTGTGCATTGGGCGTCAAGTCATGTGAATACAATGACCCCTTGACCATTTTGCTAAACTTTTTTAGAGTCTTTTGTATCACATTCGGTTTCGCTTAGGCCTCAAAATTTATTATTGCACAAGATCCCCAAATTATCTGGGCCGATTTTGATTATACTCGATCGAGTGTCATTCTATCTTTATCATTTTTAACTCCTTTTAAGCTCTAACCGTGTCTAGTTAGTTTGAAACTCTCTCAATCTTTCTTATCACGAATTTATCTATAAGAAATGGCTAGAAATGGCTCAATTACTAAGAATTAAAATATATAATTGACTTAATTTTTACCCGATCACAGATCATCCATTTCAAATTTGTTCTTAAAACCATTTTTTTTAAATCAAGTTTTCACACGAAACTCTAGTTCCCCACTACTTTTCACTAGATCTGCTCCAACTATTTCATTCATCCGCCAAACACAACCGTATTGTTTCTGCAGTTCGCTGCTGCATATTCTCTCAATCTTCGTCCTTCATCGATTCAAATTTCGCAGGTTTCAAAGCTTTTAGAATCTCTTGCTGCGCTAACAATTCCTTCACCCTTGTCTGTCACAATCCGATATTGTTGTGACCATTAAATTTGACAACTTCGAATTTAGCGCTTGACATAGTCATTTGAACTTTGCTCTAATATCACTTGTTGAGAATTTCGGCCAACTAACAAGAGAGAAAACAGTAAATAGCACACAAGATTTAACGAGGTTCGGCAGTATAACTACGTACTCGAGAGCAAAAGAGCGGCTGTGTATTAGTGATGTGTCGTACCATATTAGGTTAGGGTTATATGGTATTTATAGTAATAATCAAATCCCTATAACATATCGCGGGACTTTGGCCCCACAACCCTCAATCCCACTTAATCTTGGCCCACAATTATTAGTCTTGTTGTCTAAATCTACTAAGATTCAGTCATATATTACTTCATGCTCCACTTTGGCATAAATCATTTATTAGTATATGAGATATATCCGAGCACCTTTCTTTGAGTCATTCTGATTCATGACGTTACACTCAGCCGCAAACAGGAACGTAACAAATATGATGTTAGAAGCAACAACTGTTGCATGATTTCAGCTTTCAATCTGTTACCGGTGGACACCCTTTGCTTAGAATCTAAGGTCCCATGAGCTTCTCAACACTTTCACAATCAAGAATTCAACCTGCTATCTAACTGTCCCCATTAATATGTGAATGGTTGTTGGTTGATACTGAATTCACCTCCACTCATATTCATATTCAAAACAAAACACAACATTTAAATAAGAACACAAAATATATCTCTATCTTCATCAATGGCAGCAGTGTCGTAGTGGTATAATCATTTTTTAAAAATAGATAGTATGTCATAGTCACGTTCTCTGTTCATGTGCGTGACTCGCCAGCAGACCCATGTGCAGCTCCAACATGGTCCAGCCTAAGCTGTAAGCTGTGCATGTGCAGACACTAATGGCTGTGTTCTGCAGTGTCCCATATGGTCAGACATATCAACCCCAGTATCATTTTTAACATTCACTCATTCCTCAACCTTCAACATTACACATGGGTAAAAAGAAAACGGAAAAAAGGCCCCAAGATGCATTGGGATGTTCCGGAATGTAAATGTCTAAAATGAAGCATAACTTAAAAAGCCCAGAAGCACTGAGTTCAGAATTTTCTAATACAAAACCAAACTGCAAAAAAGAACCTCATGATTGGGGGAATGACAAGGTAAAAAAAGGCATGACACGAGTCTGCACTGGACACAATAACCTGAAGCATCCACTACCTACCTTCCCTGAATCCTAAGCTTACACGCCTGGCTACTCAATTCTCGGATAGCTCCATGAAAGTCATGCTCCTTCTGGTTACTCTACCTGTCTAACTTAAGATCTAATTGCTTCCTATTTCTCTCCATACCATTTCTGTACAAATAACAAATGAAAGAAATATGTGAATCAAAGAACGGTAAGAAAATGGCAGGAGAGAAATTCATGACCGGCTGCTGTGTTCCAAAATGGTGGTGGTGGGTGGTGATGATCTCTTCGGCCTTCATCACATGTAATCAACTAGAGGATTCTTGTTCGGTATCAATTCAATTTTGGAGGAGTCTCCGACCAAGGGAGTGCGGTCGCATGCTTTCACTCTCATTTCCAGGACCTTCTTGTGCGAGTTGGAGTGGACGGAAGGAACAAAGGTTGGGCTAGCTGCTGGCCGATACTCAGGGAAAAGCCTGCCCGACTTGTAGCGAACCCCACAGGCATTGCATAGAGTTTTTGGTCCCAAAGGTCCAGCTCTCCACTGTGGTGTCTTGGTGATCTCACAGTGCTGGCATTTCCTCACTGCAACTTCAGGAGAAAGAGGATTAGGATTCTTGTTCTGGTTCACGTCAGCCGACAACTTCATCTTCTTCTTCTTCTTGTGCTCCATTTTGCCAGCAGACTCCGACATCTTCAAAGAATAGCCCGTATCATTGAAGCTTTCAAATTCAGCACATCCAGTTTTGCCAACATCAAATAGGGTTGCAGGCCTTGTGAAAGAAGCAGTGGGTGATATGAGCTGCATTGAAGGGCGGGGACTGAAAGTTGAGGGGCGAGGGCGCTTGCTGCGGGCTCGGCCACACCTTCCGCCAATTGGTAGTGCTGGCTTGACAGGCATAACTTTCCCTCCAGCATAGCTAGAACTGCTACTCTCTAGTACAGAGACAGGGCTGGAAGTCCGAAATTGATTGGCAGACGGAGATACCACTTTGCTTGGAACTGAGTTCGTCACATCAATGGTCAAGCTATTCCCAGCAGAGAAAGAATCCTCAACAAAGGTAGAAAGCCACTCCAGTTCAGCAATATCTTCGTACTGCCATTCAGATGAAATTTTTTATCAACATACAGTATCAGAATAAGATTTCACACAATTTCCAACATCAATGCAAGGTAAGATCATTTCCGTTATTATATGACCATACTAATAAAGTCAACAAATCTGGAAACCAGAATCTTATCCGTGTCACACTCTGGCAAACACAGCACAACCAATCCTAAGCGATCACACTATTTCAGCGAAGCCACCGCATTTACCAAATGAATCCTCCATTCAAATTCGAGAAACAACATATAACAAACTGTAAATCAGAACATACAATTCATCCACCAGTTCATCTCATCACTAACTTATTTACCATATACCACCACTCACTTTACTCACCCCCACCATAAAAAAACAAACATGCTTGGTAATCAAAAACAAAAAATAGATAGGAAAAAAAAAACCAGCCAGACCATGAATATCATCAAACACCTTTCTGCATACAGGTACAAGCTGAACTCATGGAAATTAAATTCGAAAGCTAGAACTCGAAATATCTGAGTTCGTTTTAAAAAAATTTAAAAATCAATTAAAATTATTTTTTTTCAAAAAAAAGAAAAATTGACAGAAAGAAAGAGTGTGCTCACCGGAACAGAAAGCTCAGCGGAGAGGTCAGAAGCGGAGTGGCTGTTACTCCCAGAAAAAACCGATTCCGAACCGGGGAAAGTGTCGGGTTGGGTCCAAATGCTGGGGAAATCCTTGAAATCCTCGCAAAGGAGGCCGCTTTCTCCATTGTTGTTGCAGCTCTCGTCAGGGAAATCGAGCAGGTCGTCAATTTGGTCAAAGAAGTTGCCGCAGTCGAAATCGTCGGCAAAACTGGGTCCCCCACCGGCCATGGAATCAGACAGAAGAATCTGAAACGACAGAAAAGCACGACACGATATGCACGAAACGTCAGACGAGAGGAAAGTGAGCATGTGGGAGGGAATTTGAAGTGACTTAAACGAGTGTAAAAGCTGTCGTTTTAAGTAGGGTTAGTGTCCGCGCACCGCGCATTTTAGCATTCCGCGTTGTATTAATTATTGAAAATTTGCAAAAGGTTGCCAGTTTTCAAAGTGAGATTTGCACTTTACCAAACATGGTTTGTTCTCATGAAAATTCCATTTTGAAAAAATTGCATTAGACACGTCATAAATCCCACGTGGCGGGATTTGATTGGTTTTTGTATGAATAAATTCACTCGTAAACATATGGTAACCTTGTCGTGAAACGGTCGATACAATTACGGCATTCCGCATTTGTACGTTGTTTTTTTATTTATTAAAAAAATCCACCGACAAAATGGGAAAAAAAATGGAATTCGAAATTCGAAACTGGGGGTGAGAAAAGAGAGCTGAGAAACTGACCTTGAAATGGAGGAGAATGAGTTTGATTGAATCGAGTGGTCTACGGCGAAGGAGTCCTCCGCCTGCCAATGAGTAAACTTGACGCACTTGTCGGTGGGGAATTTCGTCGAACACCTGCCAGGCGCAAAGTAGAAGCTGAAATGCGAACTCAATTCGTCACAAACCCGACACCCGGTTAACGTGTTGTTCAGCAATTGAGAAGCAAAACTGTGAGAAAAAGAGAGTTGAAATTGAGGCAGGGTTTGAGGAATTCAGACCTGGGAGTGGAATGGAGAGGTGAAGATGGAAAGTTTGGAAGAGGTTGAAGTGGTGGTGGGTTGAGAAAGAGAGAGCTTAGCCGGTGGTGGTGGGAATTTGGTTGAAATGGGGAAGGTGGAGGTTTATATTGGGAAGCTAGCTGGCTTTGAATCATCACTAGTTAACAACAACATCATCATCATCATCTGTTAGCTTCCCACCCCCTCTCCCTCTGTCGTTATGTTGAAGCCTCTCTTTCTCTCTCTTTCTCTCTCTGCTTTGATTAACTTTTCTCTCTCCTCCGCTTTCCTTTCCTTTCCTTGTAGTATGTTGTCTGTCTTTCTTCTGTCGTTTTATTTACTTTTCTTACCATTCCAGATTTCCAGTTGATGTTTTTTTTTTCAGTGTTGTTTGTTTTCGTTCGTTTATTTAGGATGCTGATACCATCAGACCCATTAAAACCTTCAACATAAAAACGTAGTTTTAATTTTGTGATTATTTAACGTGTGCCACTTGTCCCCTAAATTAATTAATAATATTATATATAATATAATTACTATGTGTCAATTCATGATTGGTGAATAATCTTAATTTTATTGGTGTTTGGGATAATCGTGAATTAATTTATTTTTCTCTAATAAAAAGGAGTAAATGCGAGATCCTCCCCTCACGTTATTCAAACGACACTACCCCCTCCTCACCACCCCCCAATCACCGCTAGCATATATTGTAAATAATTATTTCGAATTTAAAATAAATATTATGATAGTAAATATGAACTTGTTCGTATAGAATTGCACTTCAATAATATTTTTATTTTGAATTAGTTACATATATTAAATGCTAATAAAACTAAATTACAAATAAAACGGGAAAACCGAAGTATGAAATTTAACAAAATGTCATTGATGCATTTTCTCTAAAAAAACAAATAAATTTCAAGTAATTACATTTACCGGGAAGGGGAAATGTTTAAGATGACATGCGTGTATTGTACGTATGCGAGCTGATTGGTCCGTTGATTGGACCGACGAAATTTCGGATTTGAACCCCGCATGTGGCGCTACTGAAAATCAGACTTTTTAACCAGACCGCCGCAGTTTCGGACCAGACCGTGTCGTTTGTTCATTTTCACGAACTTCGAAAGGCGCGTGTTGTAGTCATCAAATTCTGATTGATACAAGATGTCATGTCTTGTCCAATTAGAATCGAGTTTCTCGAGATTTCATATCAAAATTTTGACCATGTAATATAAATTAAGAAAAATACAAAAATGCCCACAATTACATACTACACTAATAAAAAATTTAAATTTAATATATATTTAAGATTAATAGATTGATTTAATAAATACAGTTCATTTTTAAATTTGTGTGAGATTATAATTGGTTTAGTGTGAAAAGAGTAAAACAAAATGTCATATTTTTAGTGCATGTGTATAATAGTAATATTATTTTAAGAGTGTAATAAAATTTATTTTACAAAATAGTCTGAAGAAAATTTAGATAGTTCAAAGTGACTTGAGTTAGTTAATGACTACTTTTTAATTTTTCCTATAAATAGTTATATATTATTCCGGAAGAATATATAAAGATTTTTCTTTCCAAACGTCTTATCCTTGTTTTAATTCTCCATGTTAATTTTTTCGAGTATTAATATATTATTATGTTTAACGGCCCCTTTTAGCAAGTCCATGTTTGATGTTGTTACAAAAAATAATAGTTATTTACAGCAACATTATTTGAGTGTTACATTTCTGAATCTTGTCATTCAAACTCATGTAGTATCATCTTACTATGTCAATAGGCACAAACGAAAAACATACTTTAAGTTTGAATGAGGTTTTGGGATCAACTATTCCATTTCCATGCCATATAGTAACCTAAGTAAACTTTAATTGTTGCCATGTGCCTTGGGTTCTACTCTATCCATCATATTCCCTTTACATATTTCCATTTCCATTTTCATTTTCATTTTCATTTTCATCGTACACGCGTGTCTTCTCATTTATAAAAGTAATTTCAGTTAAGTTACAGACTCACCGCAAGTAAGAAAGTGAGTAAATGTATAAATTTATCACTTTCAAAACATATGATGAGAAACATTCTATGAGACGCTCAATATGAGACCTATAAATGGATGGTCGTGCTTAAGCATAATGAATCCTTGTTGTCAGGTATGTTAGTCTCACTCGAATATCAAAAAACGTGATTGACCGTAAATAAAGATAACATGTGTTCCTTTTCTATGTTCATATTAATATAGTTCATAACAAACGGACTATTAATAATTAGTTATGTGAAAATGGAAGTTATTAAAATTAGTTATTCCAGCTCGCAGAAGAAAACCACTCGCTCGATCTGATTAGTCAGTGCATTGGTAGGGAGTAGGGGTGTTCATCGGTCCAAAACCGGACCGGAACCGATTTGGACCGAAACCAGAATTGAGAAATGGTAAGGACCGAAGACCAGACCGGATTTGAATCGGTGTAGACCGGACCGGAAAATTTCGGGTTTGGACCGGATTAATAAAAAATTAATTGAATTTTATTAGAGTGTGAATTAAAAATAATTTCATTTATATATTAAATAAGATATATATAATTATTTTAATAAAAATAAAACTTTTTATTGAAAAATTACCAAACCGGTCCGGACCGGAATTTTCTAGTTTTGGACCGGACCGGAAACCGGAATCCAGAAAATTGCTGGACCAAAGACCGAACCAGAATCCTTCGGTCTGGTCCGGTTCGATCCATTCCAGTCCGGTTTCGGGTCATTTTCCAGTCCAAACCGGATTTTGTACACCCCTAGTAGGAAGCTAGTTTGGTCAGACTGTGACTTTTGAGTTCTTTCCAGCCCTACTTATTCCCTTTTTGCGACGTATACGCTTATGAACTATGAGGACATGATAGATTTTTAGTGTGGCGGTGGGAAATCATCACTATCATTTAGTATTTAATAGAGTCTTTTCATTATTTTTTCTTTTTATTTGAGTCTATCTCACAACATAATCTGGAATTTTTTTGAAAAATTTGATCTTTGCTAGATGTTCATTATTTCATCCAAGTGATTTGATTTCACGCATATTCTGATGAAATTTTGAGGTTTATTTAGTCATATGACTTAGTTTTAAATCTTAGAAAGTTTTGAAAAGCCTTACTAGATCGTGTTGATGCTTGATTTCAGGTAATCTTAATTATTTTATTTTTGAAAATTTTGGTCTGACTATTGCCTATAAGTTCATGCTTTAAAAAATATTTTTTAAAAAAATTGTGTTATAGGAGTGACATATTTTCTCTTGATGGCATGGCTTATATAAAAAAAATCTCGGCCAAAGGTCATAAAAAATTAAAGAGTAAAATTTTTAAAAGAAACTTGAAAAAAAGAAAAGAACGAAAAAAATAAAGTCATGTTGATAGAGTAGTAGGAAAACCTTGTATTTTCATAAGCTTAAAGTTTAAACTATCAAGCTCATATGAATATGAGCTTGTGTCCTAAAACAGAAGCTGATATCCCACTAAATTGGAGCGAAACCACGGTTTGGGTGTCCACCTATTCCCGATTCGGTAAAGGATAGACAGTATAACTATGCATAACTAGTAAGACATGATCATTCTTTGTTCATATTATCATTGATGTCAATGATTTGAGTTCATCATGATGATTTGTTAGATTTGTATGTGAATTAAGTTAGAAGTTTGGATGATGAGTAGATAGTGAAGTAAGAATACATTAAAACTGAACTATGCTATTTAGATACATTTGTTTGCTATGATGCCTTGAATTGTAATTGCTTGCTCGAGAACTATCAAGGATTAAAGTGGGGTATTATAAGGAGACCCAATTATTCCGTCTCATTTATATTAAACTCATCAGATTCGAAACTGTTCCTGAGTGTTATTTAATGTTTTTAGGTAGTTTTTGTATTTTCAGGCTGATTTTAGATCTTAATACGAAAATGTGCTAAACAAGATAGTTTTGAAGCAAAGTTCGGACGAGGAGAGAAAATCCACCACTACATGTTTTGACTTTAATCACGCTTTAATTTACCACGTTTCATCCTATTATCATGCTACCTACTAAGAAACATGATGAATAGTATAAAATAAGAATATTTAATTTAAACGGTATACTTATTTCCACACTCCCTAGTAAGAAGCGTGGTGAATAGTATACAATAAAAATATTTAATTTAAATGACTTACCTATTATCACCTTTCCTACTAATAAGTGTGGTAAATAATATAAATAAAAATATTAATGTAAATGACATATCTATTACCGCACTTTTTTATAAAATATGAGTATTTAATTTGCATATGACAACCTATTACCACCCTTGTTATTTCGAATGGTGGTAACAGGTGAACTTTTTATCATCTTTTACCACGCTTGTAATAGGTGTGTATTATCCCTTTTTATTATGCAATTATTACAAAGATATCCTGGTGATTGATATTTAACATAAATAAATAGTCATTTATTACCGCGCTTCAGTATTTGAAACTTCATTTAAAAATTCTTTATATTAAATTTAAGAGAATATTACATGGCTTTCTTATGAAAAGCACTGTGTTATTATGTAAGTCCTAGGAAAGGTACCCGTCGACCCGACGGGTTCGGTTCGTTTCGGTTCGGTTCGATAAAAATTAAAAGCCAAATCAAATTATTAATTAGCGGTTTTTTAAAATTTGAAATCGTAACCAAACCATTAACATTTCAAACCGGACCGAACCGATCCGTTTCAAACTGAACAGTGTTTTAACATTTCAAACCGAACTGAACCAACCCGTTTCAACCGAACAATTTTTTAACATTTCAAACCGAACCGAACGAGCCATTTCAAACCGAACCGAACCGACCTATTTCAAACCAAACCGAACTGGTTCGGTTCGGAAGGGAGACAGACGCCAGAATATTATTATATTAGATGTAGACGTTGTTTTATCTCAACAGGCGGCGTCTTTAAGTAGCAGTATACACGGTGTTTGACATTAAAGAGCGTCTCAATTTTACACAGCTTTGGATCGAAAAGCACCGTATAAAATATGACTATATACGAAGTTTAAGAAAAAACACCGTATGAAGTATAATTTATTTATGAATTTTTTGTGTGAAAAAGTATTGTATAAAGTACGTTTGCAGATAACACTTGACACTTAACACTTTATACGACCGTGGGATTAAACTTGCTTGAAAGTGCTAAAACCAGTGCCACTACATATATAAAAGATACATAATGGCTAGTCTGGCATGTGAAGATACATGGATGAAATCATCGGTTTCTAACTTGTTATCACCGCTCTTGAAATACATAAGTGCACTCTGTGTTTCTATTTGTCACCTAATTAATTTTTTTCTTCCTTTTTACTTGTTATTTAATATTTTTTCAATACATAATTAATATCAACAATTATCGTAAAAGTCAAATATTGATTATTTTATTATCATAAATAACAAAAAAAAAGTAATTCTGCACTTGTAATAATTCATCAATTCTACTTTTTACAAAAAATATTTAATAATATACATTAAATACTTATCTATTAAATTCGTTCAACCGCTATCATTAAATTTCACCTTAATCTATCCAATTTAATCTTAAACGATATGCGTATCAGGACTGTGTGAGTACATTTTAAACAGAGTTTTTTTTGTCCCTTCCCCAAATTTTGTTTTCCCAATTGATCTCACATAAAAAAATTTAACAAAAAATCTACTTTTGATCAACTGCCGTTTTGAAAAAAGCCAAAAAAAATAATAAAACTCATCTTAACACTGTTGAAAAGTTAATTACAGGTGCGGCGTTCTCAATAGTTTTGTTTGTAGTTTTTGTAGAGTATCTAAAGATTGTTTTTATAATAAATTAAAAATTAGGAGACAATCCACACTGCGTGAAATATTTTCACGTTGGTTGAACCTTGGAAAAACTTAA
>NQLW01000060.1:2328803-2358600 GCA_002312845.1 Kalanchoe fedtschenkoi
CGGATGCACAATTCTTCGAATAAAAATGCATTCAAAATATAACGAGTGTGCAAATAAAAGGACAGAATTTAGAAACCCAATCATTAATTTGAAACCTTCTGCAAGTTCAAGTGGCGTGTATTTGTAGGCTTATCCTACCCTACAGTAGGTAGGGTACCCCACAAAACTGTCTTTTTCCCCATCATATCTTTCAGGGTACGACTGTACCTTCTTACCCCACCACCTCCCCAATTTCCCAGCACTCGGTTCAAATTGCCAACCAAAAAAAAAATCCAAGGGCATTTTCGGTATTCTCTAAAAATCATGCACTCACAGTCAAACAAAATCCAACAGGTGACGACCAAAACCAATGACAACAGTTTCATTCCAGCAATTCGAAATTGTTGTGCGATAGATAGAGTCACGTGGCTGGATCACGTGCATTGGGCAGGACGAATTGGTGTGTGCTGGCGTCGATCGAGCAGGTGATTGATGCGCGTCGCGTGGGCCCGGAGACGCTGCCACGTCTGAGCGAGCCCTAGCGAGATGAACGTGTGGACTTCTAATTTTTTGTGTGGCTCGACTGCGTGCGAACGTGATAGGTTAAACGGTTGCGGGACCCATGGGAGTGGGAAATAACGTGGGTGGGCTCCATCCACCGCTTTTTTCTTACGGGGGTCTTACTTGCGTACCGTTCCTTGTTTGACTAGCGTGAACGTGATTTATTTATTTATTTTTTCGACATTTATGTTTAATTAAAGAAAAAAATCTAAAAAATATTGAAATATCATCACTTATCTAACTGCATTTCGAACTATTATAATTTCTAAAAAAATACGATGAGACCAATATTTGTTTGATTTTTTAAATAAGTGGTATTATTAAATTTGTTGAACATTATAGATGACTCAAGATGAAATATGTCGTTTTGTTTATGTGCCAAAAAATGATATTATTTATTTAGATAATCAAATAATGTAATTTGTGCACACAAATCTAGTTTTTTAATAATATTAGTTCAGAAATGTAACAGTAAAATTTATTTTAAAAAATCAGTCCAATTTTTTTTTCATCGCATATTTTTTAAAAATTATAGTAGTCCAGACTGCAATTAGGTAAATTGTAGTATTTCAGAATCCTTGCTACGGATTTTCATTAATTAAAATATCAAATCGTTGTTGTGTGATTTTGATATCACGTATATAACACACTTTCTATGTGATGAAATATTTTAGTAATTCTTTGTGATAAACGATACATATTTTTTAATATTTTAAATTTTTTTATGGGTGGTGTATAAGGTTATGTTTGGTTTAAAGAAATTCGTGGAAACTAAAAAATAGTAGTTTACTTGTTTGAGGAAAATTTTAAAAACTATTAAATGGAAAATGACAATAAAAATTAAATTAAAATAAATGTATTTTAATATTGTTCTCATAATTTTCACCCACTACCAAACGTGAGGAAAATAAAATATAATTCACGGTGAATTCACATATCCTCCTCTCTTTTTTACTCTTTTTTTTACCTAAATCAAACACGGGTAAGTAAATAAAAAACTCTATTCAATTCAAGGTGATTCGCTCTCGAAACTAATGTGTTATTTTCTTACTTTTAATGTATTTCATTAACATATACTCTGTATTAAATGTTCATTGAATCGATTTAATGAATAATTTGTAAAGTCTGAATCATCAATTTCATAGCTGAATCTTTTAGAGGAACCAAATCTCATCTAAGAATACACTTTTAAAATGTCTTTACATGCTAAACTCTATCTTTTGACTCTTAGTTGCTTCTCTGGGCATTTTCTGTTGCTGTCCCCCAAGTTCTTTTCGCTAGGTATTTATCATCCTCTCATTTTTTGTTGTTATTTAAAATTGTTCATGGACATCTCCGACACTCTTCTCAATTGTATCGCGGGATTGCTTTCAATAAATTTTTGGTTTCTAAAAACTTGCATCTCATGAATCAAATGCTGTTGTATTATAATATATTGTGTCATTTTTTATCCTCTCTTAGTGTGGAGTGATATACAAATTTTATTACTTTATGCAAGGTTTAGAAGATTTACTGAGGTATGTAATTAAAACAAATGACTCTATTCATCTTGCTATATAGGAAGACATTGTTACTGCATGTTTTGCAATTCATATTCATAACTAAAAAAGATAAATTTTACGGCTAAAAAAAGTTGGTCGGAAAATGATCGAAAGTTTTCTGATGGATTTTCATCCATTTTCCGGTCGGATTTCGACTTAAAGTGATCTTC
This sequence comes from Kalanchoe fedtschenkoi, assembly GCA_002312845.1. Taxonomy (NCBI): domain Eukaryota; kingdom Viridiplantae; phylum Streptophyta; class Magnoliopsida; order Saxifragales; family Crassulaceae; genus Kalanchoe; species Kalanchoe fedtschenkoi. The sequence continues at coordinate 2,331,055 of NQLW01000060.1, forward strand.
TATAATAAAAATAAATTATACAAAGTATAGTCGAAAATCGTCACATTTCCTGCCACTTTCGACAATTTCTCATTACAGCCCACTGATTTAAAAAAATAAAAAGTGGTCAGAAACTCTTCAGAAGATGCCGTAAAATTTCAAGTTTTTCAGCCAACTTAACGTATGGTCATTAACTTACCATAACATACCCGAAAACTGACCGAAAAAAACTTAAAATTGGAACGCAAATTCTCTTTTTCCTTCTTCTCATTCTCTCCTCCTCCCGTTCTCCTTCTTCTCCAGCTTCCCTAGACCCATTTCTGCCTCCTTCGGACACCCTAGGCCGCCTGGATTAACGGCACTCCAGCCCCATGCCCATTGCCTCTTACCCTCATGTTGCGACTTAATGAATTTGAAATTGTATGCCTGAATATGATTCACATACCGAATCAGATGCTTGTGAGGATGATGACTATAAAAACAAGCGAGCATATCACGAAGAATGGTTACAAAAAAATATGCACATCAGTGGATGAGCTACTTCTTGATGGGCATATATTTTTCAAAGAACTTCCATGACCTAAATAAATTCCTATAAAGTCTTGTATATTAAACCATCAAATATGATGTATGTGTATAATATTGCATGATTTTTTTGGTAAACATGCATCCCTGCCCCACTGTAAATTTTGCATGCAAGTCGGTATGAACTACAACTGGGAGTTAATGTGAAAATGACGGCCCAAAAGAACTTCTATTATTTATATTTGACTCTTAGTTTGGAAAGGTTATTAAATTCTCCCACACCGTAAGCTACATGTCTTGTCATAAGATACAGTTAGATAAAATGACAACTTAATGACACATCTATGAGATGACGATATTTGAAAATAGTTAGATTAAAAACACCTTCTCTTTTCTGCTAAGCCATGTAATGTGAGGCTTGATATTTGCATTCATGGATTCAGTCCTTTTTCAGGCGATAGGAAAAGTTAGTCATGTTAGCTTATGATTGTCACCCCATAAAAATTTACCTCCATCGATAAACATGAAGATGAGACTCTTATTTTTAATAGTGATGATACCGAAAGATAAAGTCGGACACTTTTTTCTAACAATTGGTTGTTGAGTTAAACTTAGTACGGAAACTTGGAGTTCTTGTTTTTAATGTAATAAGAAATGAATTATTCTATTTGCATGCCACATTGTTATGGAGTATGAATGACCTTTCTATATATAGAATGCTCTTTGGATGATTCTAAACAAATAAGCTGGCATGTCTAGTCTGTATGCATCAAAATGCCAGTACCTCATTCACGTACAATTGCAAGTTTCCTAGTTAGATTGTCATAGATGTGGTTCACCCATAAATCACTCTCATCAATCAAACACTTCAAAATTCACAATGGAGAAGTAGTGCCAAGTTCCACAACTAGTAGATTGTTCGGTATGGTGTTGTTGAATTATTTATAGCAGACATTCCTTGTATTAAGGATGTACCTCTATTAAAAACTAATCATTCAGGTTTTTACATGGAACATTATTGAAAGATAAGAAATATGTTTTAGGATCTTCCATATTTGAAAGATAATTTGTTGTGCCACAATTTGGATGTGACACATGTGGAGAAGAATGTGTTTGATAACATGTTGAACAATATACTAAATGAGTAAAGCTTATGTAAGGTCAATCATGCAGTAAGAAAATATATTCAACAAATATATAATAGAAAAAAATTTAAAACCAATTCCGAATATGAATAGATTTTACTTTCTCAAAATATCCTACGTGCTTTTAGATATGGATGTGAAAGAAGTTTGTTTGTGAGTCAACACTAGCAAAATATAACAGTTTTGTGACCAACATATTCATAGTTGCAAAATGACCAGAAGTTTTGTGGCAATGTTGCGGCCATTTTCCGGCACGTTAGCTCTTATGTTTCATCTTTTCTTACAAGAAATAAATGCAATATTGTTCTTCTTGTAAATGGCGAAAAATAACCGGTGAAAAAAAGGTATTTCTGGCCATTTTCAGCCAGAGTACTATTTGCGGCGCAAATGTGTGATGAAATTAATATTATGGATTGAATTGGTCGAAAACTGCCCGAAAAATAAAAGACATTTTAGGCAGTTTTTGGCCATTTTAAGCTGTTCGAAGACGAGTCGGAAATATGAAATACAAATCGTAGTAGGTTTCTTTTCTTTTTCCCTTTTTACCCACCTCCTTCCCACTTTCAACCCTACTTTCTTCATCGCAACCGTCGGCGAGCCTCGCCATGTCGAAAATATAAAAATAGGAAGAAGCTTCTCGTAGACATTGGTAAGACATATATGTTTAGTAAAGAGTTTATGGATGGTTATTACAATAGAACTTCTTACGAAGAAGATGTGGTACTACCGGGACATTGAATTTTATCAACCTTCAATGTTCGGTGAACAACAATTTACCTCCTCTGGCCTCAGTCCGTCCACGTGATTTGAATCCACAAACGCAATGGGTAAATATGTTAGAGAGAAGATGATTTTGAGTCTGCCCCAGCCACAAGTTATTCGCGACTAGATGAATGGGGGCCTTTATATCTATGTTGTACTTCTCATACCGAGCTGGAAATTCATATGAGGATGATGAATATCAAGGCATCTGAGCATTTGATAGAGAGTGGTTATAAGAAGATCTGCACATTGGTAGGTGAGATTCTTCCAGAGGGACACAGATTTCCAAGGAGTTTCTACAACACGCAAAAATTCCTTTAAACTCTTGGTCACGAAATCATCAAATATGATGTGTGCATCCATGATTGTATGATATTCTACGGGGAAGACACTTGATTGTCCCAGTGTAAGTTTTGCGATACAAGTCGTTACTTGCATCGTCCTAGAGATAATGGGGAAATGAAGCCCAAAAAGATCTTCCATTATTAATCGTTGACTCCACACATGATAAGTTATTCAATTTCACTCATACGACTTGTCATATGATGATGCAGTATGAAAAGACCTAGATATGATGATATATCCATCGGATGGAGATTCTTGAACAAAATTTGACAAAAAAGCACCATGTAGTGCTGTAGATGTGTGCGTACGTAAATCATCATTATCGACACCAAGAGAAAGCAATGTCATGACTTCCCACCAACATGCCTGGGCATGCAATGATACTTAATCAGTTTTTAGCAAACATTCCGTGTAATGTGGATGTGCCACTAACAAAAACGAACCATTTAGGTTTTGGTGTGGAACATCAATTGGAAGAAAACATGTATGTATATTTTATAAGTTGTATAACAAGTAAAATATATATATTTAATTAATTATTTTTCTAAAAGTATTGGCATGTTTCATAAAAAAATATTTACTTGTCTAGTTTCATATATGAACATATTTTTATTTAAAATAATAATTTCATGTTTATTTATATGATAAAAGCATACACAAAAATACAACTATATAAAATTTTATGTATAAACACCCATTTTTCAATTCACTTGAGAACCCCTAAAATAGAAAAAAATTTATAGATCTTTTCGAGATGATAATATTATTGGGTATATTAATTAATTTGAACTTCTTAAAAAGTTAGATGACAAGAAATTCAATCTTCATGAGAATTTAAAAAAACAAAATTGGTTGTGTGCGGAAAATTATGAGGAAACTAAATATTTTTTGTTTTGATAATTTTTCTTCACATTTTCGATTTTATTTTATTTTCTCCAACTTTCCATAAACCAAACAAAAGAATCTTTTTCCATTTTCACTTAAATGTTTTTTATACCTAACACAAATCTAAGAGAAGGAGTTTAATATGAGAATGGTGAGGGATAGATTTTTTTTGTTTTTGCTAAAAAGTAAATTTATTTTCGGTCTCTTTATTTAGTTTAATCATGAACAAAATATATATTGCTAAATTTTTACACATACTGTTAGACTGTGTTTGGTTTAAGAAAATGTTGAGAAAAAAAGGAAAATTTGAGGGAAATTGAGAAAGAAATTTCTTATTTGGTTTAAGAATATTAGAGAGAGAAAATTAGATGAAAAATTTTAACAAAATAAAAAATGTTTTAACATTATTTCATGAATTTTCCACTCATAACAAAACAAAATAAACTTGGATGTATTCAATGGGGAATTCTTTTTTTCTCCTCGTTTTCCATAAACCAAACACACTATTTAACGGACTCGTTTTTTTTTTAATCTCGTCCATAAAACTATTAGAATGACAAATGTAGCCAATAAAAAGAGAATAAAATGGGATCTGATGTCGGGTACTAGAAAGATAAACCGACGCATTTGATTATTTAGTCAACTGGGAGCCACACGAACGTGACTTAAATCAAAAAAGCAAAAATCTCGGACGACACATAAGCCTCTAATTCAGGATTGATTATCGTCTAATTTCCCGTCCTAAATAACGACATTCCGAGTCCGAGTTGTCTTTTTTTGTTTATGGTTTATATGCGTTCTGTTTATACACTTGTGTTGTAAAATACCTAAGGCTGTGTTTGGTGAGAGAAAATTAGATGGAAACGAAAACAAAAGAGAAATTTAGGAGAATTTATTGTGAAAAAAAATTGTATGAAAAATTAGAAGAAAAATAGGTAAATTAAAAGAAATATTAAAACCTTTACTTTCGAAACAAAATAAAAAAAATTAAAATAATATTCATAATCAATTTCAGTTTCCCAAAAGTTTTCTGTACCTGCAACTGCAATCAAACACAGCCTAATAGTACTACAAAATTTTGGTAGCGTGGCCTAACATGTGAGGATGTAGTGGGGCTCTGACAGTCACATATTGGTGGAGCCAAAGAGCAGAACTAAGTGGGGTCAAAAAAATATAATAAAAATTTAGATATTTGATTGGTACTATAATTAAATTTAAGAGAGTAAATATTATTATTTTTTTAATTTTAGAAAGGTCAAAATATTCAAATTGAAAACAATTACACATATATTAACCTAACATTTTGCATTAAATTAAAAATTGAGCGGGGTCAATTGACACCCTTGGACTACAAGTGGCTCACGACTTATTGAAATGATCTGATCTGATCTACTCTGGATCCCTCCCTAGTCGTAATGATTCATAGTATCATAGTCAAATGTAATTGACTCATGATGTTGTTGTTGTTTTTGAGAAAATTGTAAAAAAGGTGTCGTATTATCACGTTTTTAAATTTGCCGGGCATTACTATCCGATTTTGTAATTCAAATTTTTTTTAATTTTGGACTGTTGTGTAATTAACTAATTTTTTATTTGATCCATAAACTTTTAAATGACTATTAATTATACATTATACAAAACTTACCCTAGATTAATTAAATAATAAAAGTTTCTAAATTTATGAAATGATTTGTAATGTTAAATTGGTAAACTAAATAATAAAATTACTATCTTCATGTAATGTTTAATTGATAAATTATCTTGCACAAAATGTTTTAGCCAAAATGTTTTTTACTGCTTAAAGAATTTCATAAAGAAGGTGTAGCGCTACATATGAGATTATATCAAAATTATTATATGCCATCTTAGGATAGGGTATGTTCCTATAAAATTTTTTGGGTATGTTCCTAAAATTGAGCATTAAAAAGCATTAAAAAATTTTTAGCCAAATGCTTTTTAATGCTTACAGCACTTCATGTAATGTTTATAAATAATTTGTGTATGTTTCAAAAACTTTTATTATAATTTGATATAATCATATATGTACACTGCTACTGCTTTATAAATTTTTTTAAGCATTAAAAAGCATTTTTGTTATAATATTATTATGTAAGATAGTTTATTAATTAAACATTACATGAAGTTAGTATGTTTTATTATTTAGTTTACCAATTTGATATTACAAATTATTGCATAAATTTAAAAATTTTTATTATTTGATTAATCCAGGGTAAATTTTGTATAATGTATAATTAATAGTCATTTAAAAGTTTTTGAGTCAAATCAAAAATTAGTTGATTACTCAACAATCTAAAATTAGAATTTTCCTTGGAATTAGAAAATCAGGTATTAATATTTACTAAACAAAACCTTATGTTGGTTTAGGAAACATAAGGGAAAAAAGAAAAATGAGAGTAAAAGTAAATTGTTTCGTGGCTTTTATTTTATTTATTTTGTTTTGATTAAGGGTAGAAAATCATGGGGAAAGTATTAAAAATACTATTTTTACTGATAAATTATTTTTTCCATTTTCCTTCTACTTTGCCTTCCTCCAACTTTCATTTAAGCAAATAAAAAATTCCTTCCCACCTTCAATCAAATCTTTATTTCCATAAATTTTTCTAAACCAAACATAGCCTTAAATTTTGGATTCGGAGGTAGAATAATTAAGATTAAGCATTATACCCAAACAAGAGGGCTTCTAACACAAGCAGCAAGGCTGTGTTTAGTTTAAGGAAAAATTGAGGTAAAGAAAAAAATTATGGGAAAATGAGAAAGAATTTTTTTTATTTGATTTAGGGAAAATTGAGATAAAAAAATTAAATGAAAAATTAGATGAAAAATGTGACTGAAGATTTGTTTAAATTAAAAAATATTTTAACATTTTCTCTCAAAATTTTCACTTAAAAATAATATGAATTTCACAAAAAATTTAATTTTTCTCAAATTTGTTTTTTCTCAAACTTTTCTCAAACCAAACACAGTCTAAATACGAGCCTGCATTATTGTGCTTCCACAGAAATTGGTGCTTCTTGTGGAATTAAGTATTCGCCATCTAATTACATTTCTAAACTATCACAATCCAGCCAACACCTCTTAGACTTGAGTCAGAATTACAAAACATGAAACTACTGAACAAGTGATTGATCATTGAATTATGAGTGTGTTTGGTTTAAGAAAAATTTGGTGGAAAATGTTTTCCTCCATGAAAATTATATTTTTCCTTGTTTGGTTAGAGGTGAAAAATGATGGGAAAATGCTATAACATTCTTTATTTTAAACAAATTTTGTTTCATATTTTTCATCTCTTTTTCCCACAAACTTTCTTTCTCATTTTCTCACAAATTTTCCTTCTCATTTTCCATCAATTTTTTCTTCACACCCAATTTTCTCTGAACCAAACACACCCTAAAATCAGCTATAGCTGAAGTCTGAACTAACAATAATGCTTATTTCAATCATTAAATGCGTTTGGTAAGTAACTAGGACTTATACAGACAGACCCTGAGAGGGAATTTGTTTGGGGGTTCTCCACCACCGACTGCTATCGTTATCAAACCGCAGAGTAAACAAGTAGAGCAGTGAGAAAGGTCGACTTCTTCACTGCAAAATATGTGTCGGTGTCGATGTCGGTGTCGGTGTGCCGACTCTCCCATCTTGGCGTGCTCATTGGCCTGTGTGGATTTACAAGTAGAGGGTACAACTTTAGCATTTTTCTAGTTTCTAGTCTTTCTACTAAACAATCCCCAGTTACCAGAGTTCCATTGTAAATCAGAGACATGGATACAGGATTAGCCCACTGAAGAAGAAGCAACAACATACCATACCATTGTCGCTAGTGTTGACATCTTACATCACCTGCGTGCTTCGGCCAAAAGGTGCTAGTAGTTAAGATACGCTTGCTTATCACGTGCTCTAGACTCCAGACTCCAGACTCCAGAAGAATCTCCCGAAGTAAAAACAGATAGCATCAAACCTTCAACAATTAAGATGGATATTCTCTTTCCAAGTGGCCATGAGATAATATTATATATTCTCATACTACCTGCAGATTAGCTGCATAGCAAACGAGATCAACATGTATGGAAAGTTATTCCGTCATGAGTTACAACATCCATTTCAAAAAGTTGTTCAACATTGTAAGTGGAACTAAGGAGCTAATGCATGCTTTACTGGCAGCAAATGTAACGACTTTGGCCTAAATAGAGTAACATATGGCAACACACCTTCCACAAATAGTATCGTTATATCCTCACAGTTAGAAACTTCTCCTAACGTCCGTTACTCTACATTTATGTACTCTTGAAAAATATTGAAATACAAATAGCATTACAAACCTTTTCATGATTATTAGAAAAAATCATTCAAAACACATCTAGCCATGACCACCACTTCCAATCCCACACCAACTCTTTTTGGTTCATAGGTTTTTGAAAACTTCACGCATGATAATTGTCCATTATGGGAGGGTTACATGCTCCCACTAATTAGAGAAGCTAACCTCGTCGACATTATTGATAGTTCTTCTCAGGCGCCGACGAAGACTGCTGAGGTCACGAAAAATGACAAGACCAAGACGATCATCTTCAATCCGGAGTACGACACATGGATTGCGCAAGATCAACAAGTCCTCAGATTCATGCTCAACTCTCTTACTAAAGAGGAATTAGCACATGTGACAATGTAGGACTCAAAGGCAAAAATCTGGATCACCCTTGAGACAATTGTTTCAACACAATATTGTGCGCGGATGACCAATCTACGTATGCAGCTTGCAAATTTTAAAAATGGAGCATGGCCACTGCGGTGTACTTCAACAAACAGAAGGTGCTTGGAGATGAACTAGTTGTTGCTACCAAGTCCGTCGATGATGGTGAGATGGTGATGTTCATTCTGTCTAGCCTGAATTTTGAATATAATTTAGTTGCGTCATCTATCCTAGGTCGAGTATATTTAATCTGTGGAACTGTAAAAATTGTTGATAATCTGAAGGGGTCATTGGATGATTGTACTCCATTATAAAATCACTTACAACATATGATGAATTTTTCACTAATTTTAGCAGAACTCGTGCTTTGCAATCGGAACGTGCAGTTGATCTCCTCCTTTGAGCACCTAATTCATTATCCTCCAATCTATCACCAAACTTGAAACTGTGGAAACCCTGCGTGTTACAAAGGACATATTGCAAATATAGTTAACACTCTTACCACAAACCCGTTAGTGTTCCGTAAAAACTAATTCCTACTTATAAACTATTGAATTTTATCTCATGAATTGGCTTCATAAGTTGATCACATTTAGGAACTAAAATCACTCTGCAGTTGGCGAAGGCATGTTGGAGGTTGTTGACACAATTTGTATCCACATATCCGCTATCATTAGATTATCCTTCAGAATCAACATTGCAACTTTTGTTATCTGGTTCTATGCAGCAAAAATTGAATAAATCATGTTGTTCATTCATAATATAATATCAACTAATATGTGGTGAAAGTTTACTTCATTTTTATTATAGAAAGATTGGCTTGTGCTACTATATTCAATGCATTTATAGATTATTTGTTATATGATAAAAGTATATCCATTTGCTTATATACGAAATCAGGGAGATATGCCTGCTTGTAAAATAAGTGTTCACTAATCATGCAATTTTGTTTATATTTAAAATATTGTAAAAAAATATCAAGCAATTAAAACAAATTTTGTTCACCGCTATTTTTCTATTTTGAATAAAATAAGAAAGTGACTATTTTAATTTGAAAACCTGCCTGCACATCTATGCAGATGAATTGGTCCAATATTTAATCACGTCATCAAAGCTATGAATGTGTTCATCGTCCTTCCAAAAATGGATGTGTTCATAGGTATTGTTTAGAAATTCAGTCTAAAAAAAAACCAATTGTATCTATATACATCATAACGCTGTTAATTTGTTCACAGTCATTCAAAGATGGATGTGCTCGGCTATTTTTTATAGTAAACAAATTTTGTGAAAAAAATGAAAGAAATGGGTCGACATGAGGTTGGTCAATTAAGAAGAAAAGTTGTGCTAAAAACACATACCGTGCGGGTTGGAAATAGGTGAATCAATAATTGCAAATCATACAAATTACTTGCGTAAATTTCAATTGATAGAACCAAAAGGTGATCAGCTTGTCGGAGACGGATGCGAATTGAGGTCGAAGTGATCTCCATCAGTGGCTGCCATGTTGGTTGATATGCGTTAAATAATTAACGAATGAGGGATGTAGGTGGTCGACTCCAATTTATTCATGACCAGGGGTCAAATATTCGATGGGTAGAGAAAGGGAGTGAGAAGATTGAAAATTTGATTTGATTTAATTGCTCCAGGTGAATCGGAAATGATTTATGCCAAGATACGTTGTAAAGAATGAAATCAAATCATGTAATTAATGGATTCATAAAGCAATACAAATCATAATCAAAAGGGAAAAACCTTAAAAGGGGTCCCGGACTATCCTCACCTCTCCACTTACGGTCCGAACTATTAAAATTGACAAATAAGAGGCACAAATCCACAATTCCGTTAAATATAGTAACTCCGTTAATTTCGACCCACCGCCGTTACAATCTGTTATCCCTCCGTCAGATTTCAAGTAGACGACCACCGTCCCCGTCGACCCCGCCACCCCTCTCCCGCCCACCCCCTTCCACTGCCTCATCCCCGTTAAATCGACTTCTCCGCCGCCAACCCCGCCGTCCCCGTCGTCGACCACTCCCACGCCGTCTCCCGCCTCCGCAAAGTCATGAAATCCACCGGCCCTTTCACCTTCTCCGTCTCCGACTTCACGCGGTCCTCCCCGCCAGCTAATTTCCAAAAATCAAAACCCTAGACTGGAGAAATGAAACGAGCCACGGTGGCGGAATGGTACCTGGCGGAGGGAGACGAAATTAAGGAACTAGGCGATTTTGCGGGTGGTCGGTGTACTTGAAATCTAACGGAGGGATAGCAGATAGTAACGGTGGTGGATGGGAATTAACGGGTTACTGTACTTAACAGAATTGTGGATTTGTGCCCCTTATTTGTCAATTTTAATAATTCGGACCGTAAGTGGGGAGGTGAGGATAATTCGGAACCCCTTTTAGGGTTTTCCCCTAACTTTAAATCTAAAATGATCGGTCTACGTGTCTATGTTAATTCTTAAGATTCTCAATTTATCCAAAGTATATATATATGTTATCACATTATATGGATGACACTTTAAGAATTCTATTATGGTTATTTAGGTTTCACAATTTTCTGTTAATCACGTTATTAACATGCATTATGTTATTTTGTGATGACATGCATGAGTCTTATTATGGTTTTTTGGATTTTACAATTTTTTATTAATCACGTTATTGACATGCATTATGTTATTTTGTGATTACATGCATGAATCTTGAAATAAGACATTGAAAAATGAGGCTTATGGCTTTTGTCTTATTATTAAAGAATGATTAATTTGAATTGATTTGTAATACATGGAAAGAATCTGTACGCTTAATAAACTTTGACCACCGTGATTCAGTTGATTTGACACATGTATTTTATGTGAGATGTTTGTTTCCATATTGAAGTTCATGAATAAAAAATATTTTGAAACTTCAAGTCTCGCATGAATTAAGTGGGAGACTGTTAGAATTATTATCTAATATTTGATACATATACTTATGGTTTTTATAATTCCAATTAAAGTTACGCATGTTGATGATTATGTTGTATTATGTTTTGAATTATTAGGTAAAAGTCACTATCTCTTATCTTATTAAAATTTAAGCTTAAGGACCAAATATTTTTTAGAAAGTTTAAAAGTCTATTAAAACTGTACAATTAAATTGTTCATATTATTATACCATTAAAGTGTACGTATTATTATACAATTAAAGTGTTCATATTAAGAGATTGAAGGTTAAAGATTTATAAAACATTAAAGTGTGTATGTTAGAAGAGAAAATTTTATTCATTATATATTTCCATCAAATTTTATTCATTAAATTTTATTCATTAAAAAACACAAAACAGCACATAGACTCAATCAAATCAAGATCACTATTATTATGAATACTAGTAAGTTTCTTTTTTTAAAATGTTTAAATTCTCATTATTTATTTTTAATAATTTAATATATTTCCAAATTGATTCTAAAATATAGAAATCGCCTTCGAAACATTTATCTTTCACTCCCGACTCCATAACACAATTTCTTTGGCTTTTCACCTGGCCTGGACTAAAAGTAAAATTGAAGACATATAAGTGCGTTTTTAAGAATTACTTCATCTATCTTCTATTATTTACCAATTAAAATTTCGTGTATTAAATTTTAAACACAAATATATAAAATACAAATACTGTAACACTGGACACGGATCCGGTGCTGCGCAGCCTTTTGCTGCGCGCACAAAATGACGTCGTTTATCACATAAAACGACGTCGTTTCATACACTGTCATCCAAAACGACGTCGTTTATAGCAAAAAACGACGTCGTTTTGTGCTCGCAGCAAAGTGCTGCGCAACACCGGATTCTTTTCCCTGTAACACTATAATAAAAATATATTATCAAATTAGAATTCGATTTCAACATCCTAATGTTTATCATAAAATTTCACATAAAAAATTATAAATCAATCTCAAATCTATAAAAAAAAACGACAAATAAAAGAGAACAGTAAAATAGAGTATGTAGGGAATGATATAAATAGCATTCAGCATTTAAAAAAGGGACTTACATCACAAAAATCATTAGATATTTACAGATCAATCCTGTAAATGAAGCTAATCAGCCTGTAAGTTACTAAAGGGTGAAGGCTATTCTTCTTCTCTATTTAGCTTCTGCAAATCTTGCGCGGATGGACTCTACATTGGACGCCTTGTTAACCCTGCAAGGGAGATCCAGGCATGATCAGGTAAACAGATATGTCAGTCCCAGCTACTGATCAAGGACAAGCCACATTGCATTATCATCTAAATAACAAGGCCGTTTACCTGAGAAGGCAATCCCCACTTAATGCAATTCTCTCTGAGATGTAGTCAGGGGCTAGTTCCTGTAACAGCTTCAGTTGAGCCTCAACCTCTCCTGTGAAGATGCATCAATATAGGGATTAGAACAAATCGATGAAATGACAAATCAAATAGAGTTGGGAATTTCTGTTCTAAAGAAATGACATACTCCTATCAAGAAAATCAGAGTGGGATGATATAATGCCATGCAAGAGCTCCTCTTTCGTGACCACAGAACGATTTATGGACCGGATGTAGAAGTGAACCATGTTGAATAGCTTGGGTAGGGCAGAAATCATGTCACGCCGCCTCTTTGCTTGTGAGATGGCTGGATCATTTTCTTCTCTTGTTTTTCTTTCTTTCTCCATTATCTGCAGAAGCGATAATCATGTTTAACCGACAATATGCCATATTCCAAATTACTAGAGTGAAAGAGGGAGTTACCGATTGCAGAAGTCCCTCATCAAGGATGTCTACAAGTTCACTTTCTATGGATGAGCAAGACACTTCCTTCACTCTGTCTTCCTCTGCATCCACATCTTTCACAGGAGCGTCAAATTTCAGGGATCTGGTTCGCAGAGCCCGCCTCACTAATTTGTTTGAGGTCTTATTGGAATGGTCATCATCTGGGCTCATCAGAGATCTTTTAGGTGTTAATGACGCAGGAGTAGAAGTCATTGGAGTAACTGGAATAGAGTCAAGCTTCGACGGAGTCTTTTCACTTTGTCTATCCTCCAAAGAGGATGTATGTTTGCATGGAGTTGAAAGCAGACTAGATGACAGCAAACAAGGAGCTGCATCAGAGTCACCATTCGGCACTTGCATGGAAGATTCCATCATTGATGGTGCAACAAGAACATCAAGCTCTTCCTTAAAGGAGCAACTGCTTAATCTTGACTTTTTGAAAGCAATCTCTGAGCTTTGCAGATAATCAGGAAGATTAGTCCTGGCTTCTTCCTGGCTTCCCACTTTTTTGGAGAAGCTCTTTCGGAAGGAGTGAGATAGGTGTGATGCTGCTTTCTTCTCTTCCAATACATGATCTGAAGAAGTCCCTGCAATCACTAGCGAGATTGTCGGATCATATGTATGCAAAGATGATCCTTCGCCTCGTCGACCAAAAGGCTCCGGTAGAGGTCCTTGCGGAATTTCAGTTCCCTGTCCATAAAGCACTTCCTCATTATTATAATTAGCAAAATTATGAAACTTGGAAAACTTTATCGTAAATAAAAAAATAGATATATGCTTCCAACTAGAAAGATTGTTGGATAAACCATTGATTTATACATATTTGACCACATAAACAGTAGACTCTGTCCACAATAATACCATAATCAGTACATGCATTTCACATAAACACCCTAGGCTTAATTCTCGTAACTTATTCAGAACCAGACCAACCAAGTGAGTAAGTAAGGACACAGTTCTGTAAGGTGCATTTTCATGTTGAAAGACACTCCAGCTATGATTACCTCAGGGTGGGATTTAAGAAAATCAAGCAGCCGCAACCTGAAGACCTTACACAGCTGCTGCGTCTTCCCACTTCTACCTTTGCCCATCACATCAGATTCAAGGCTAATATGAATATCAAATTTCATACAGCTTGTTGTCTCATCCAAAATCGACACCTTCTTCAGTACAATCGCTTCCGGTAGTATGTACTTCAACTGAGCCAATTGCTCATAAGTAAACCTCCTGCACAGTTCAAACAACCTTAACAAACCTTCCAAAATAAAATTGACAGCGACTCACAAGCACATCGAAACCCTAGGCAGTTGAGCGATCTCAGTTACCTGTCGGTCAGGTCTGCAACTCTAGGGCACACATTTGAGAACGACGGGCTCACTCCCTTCATCCGCATAAGCCGCACCACACAATCCAAACTGTGAAACGTCTTCCACAGCATCTCATACCTGAAACACAAATCATTAACATTTCCAACAAAGGTGAATTTAATTTGAGATTAAGGAAGCACATGGAGCTTACTTTTCAGGCAGTTTTCCAGACTCGCCCGCGGCCTTCATGCCGCTTGGTAGATTCAGCACCATCGGCATCCGAATCACGCAATCCTTTCGCCACTCGTCTGATTTCCTTGACGGTTAACGCCACTCCTTGGTTCCTCCCGCGCCGCTGCATTGGTTTCTCCGGCGTCTTCGAACTCAACAGACCCATCGCCACGTTCTTCCGGGAACCGGTGGGTCGATTCGACTTCGGCGTGGATGACTCCATTGATGCAGAAGCCGACACGGTAGACTAAAGATAGAGCGGAAGGTATATAAGAAGTAGGGTTATTTGGCGGGAGTGCTGACGTGGAGACTGCCACGTAAGATTTCGCGCCAGATTTTGGCGGGGAATAGTGGTGGTGTCGTTGGCGGGTTATTTACCTCTGGTTGGTTGCGTCGATTTATTTCCTTTTGACCTAGCTAGTATTTAAATTTAGGGAAAATTACAGAAAAATGGTATATACTACCACTTCTTTTAATTTAAAGGGCATTACTACCAAATTTTGCAATTTCAAGGTTTTGGACTCATATGAAATTTATTAATTTTCAATTTACCCCACAAGTTTCTGTATTTACGAAATAAACCTGAATGAATTAAAAGCCCTAACCCTATTTTGTCTCCCTGAGAACGACGATGATTCGCTCGACTGAAGACACGTTGCCGCGACTCGGCTGGAAAAATCAACATCGCGGCTGAAGACCTGTTGATCCGACTCGACGGAAGAAATCAATTGAAGAAGTGTGGGCGTCTCAACATCCGGCTCAAGGATTGCACGAAGACTATGTGCATCAATCATACAGAAAGATCACTTTCATGAAGACACATCAGCTTATTGTTGAGCCCATACCTGGAGCGATGGAGTGGCCTGAAGTATTAGGAGATTCTATCCTACCTCCTCTGTTTAGAAGGCAACCAGGGAGACCGAAGAAGAAGAGGACACGTCTAGTCACAGAACCAAAGAACCGAAATGCAAAACGAAGGGTGGGTACAGTGATCCACTGTGGCCGTTGTCATGCTGAAGGCCAAGGCCATAATAAGCGCAAGTGTCAAATGGATGTAGTAGATGTGAATGCTGAGGCAACGTCCAATGCTAATGCTATTAGAGTTGCAAGATTTAGAGACAAACAAAAGAAAGAAAGAGCATCATGCCTCAATTCTCAAACAACAAATAGCAACAAACCTAATGGGAGGGACGAGAACGGACAAGTGAAAAAAGCTAAGGTACATTATACATGTGTGTTTTGGCAGAAATGTTGTTTGTTTTTATTTTGTAAACTCATAAATTAACATTCACTTTCACATAGGTTCAAACGGAAGGTAAAGCCTGCTAACTCGACTACCATGAGAATTAGTCAGGTGTGCTTATACTTTTATTAGATTATGTAAGATTTTTGTTTCTAAGTAATACATTTTTATGTGTTTCAAAAACCTTCAAATTATTATGATGCATATATTATGTGATTATTGTCCTCTTTTGACTTAGAGTTTCAATGTAATTATAGGAAACAAATGGATCGTCGGTTAGAGGGTGGCAACGTCCTTACGAGAATAGAGGAAATGCTGTCCAATATAGGCCTCTGGAATCTAGAGGTCCTATTATTTTACCATCAAGAGGAGGCACAAATGCGGTTTTCAATCGTACACAACCTTCAACATCAAGTGGACCAGATTTTAGTCATGATTGAAGTCGTGAATTAGCCGTTTTTATTTTATATGGATACTTATTTTGGCTAGAGATATGAATCGTGTTAGTGTACTCGATTTCATATTAAGATTGAGTATAACCATATTGCTAAAATTGCATGGCTTTTCAGATATGAATCATTATTATTTTTTATTATAATTCTGTTACATTAATTTGTGAATTAGAAAATAGGTTGACATTATCTATGAGATTCTTACATTGCAATTTGAATGTGCGTAATTTTTATGCAAGGATTTATTTTAAGTAATTTGAAAGGGTGTTAACTGAATTTGACAATATGTTGACATTGAAATTTAAATGTATAGGTTTATTTCGTAAATACAGAAACTTGTGGGGTAAATTGAAAATTAATAAATTTCATATGAGTCCAAAACCTTGAAATTGCAAAATCTGGTAGTAATGCCCTTTAAATTAAAAGAAGTGGTAGTACATACCCCTTTTTCTGTAATTTTCCATTAAATTTATCTTTCTCACCTATTGTAATTATTTTCAATATTAACATATACTCCCTCTGTCCTCTTTTACATGTCACTTAACCGAATTTTTTTGTCCACTTTTACTTGTCACTTACCAATTTTCAATGCGTATTAATATCAACAACTACCTTAAAATGTCAAACATTAATCACTTCATTATCATAATCAATAAAGAATACATTCCTCACCAATAATCATCTACCAATTTTACTTTTTGCACGAACATTTTCAAAAAAATGTTAACCACCTACCTATTAAATTTGTTCAACCGCTAGCATTAACTTCACCTTAATCTACTCAAATTAACCTCAAACGACATGTATTAGAGGACGGAGGTAGTATAATTTAAGTTAAGTTGTGAATAATTATGAATCAGTAATTTTGTGTTTTTTGTAAGTTGGCGGCGCGCGATGAGTCGCTGCGTAATGCGACGATTTTCAACTGGGAGCGGGCGAGGATGGAATTCGTCGACGGGGTTGATAATCACCAACCCGATTCAGCTGAAGATGGAGTCTTGCTCGAGCATGGCGCAGCTGAAGCAGATCCAGGCGCAGATGAAGGTCACCGGTCTGATCCGCGACGCGTTCCCGGCGAGCCGAGTCCTGTCGTTTTGCGCGCTGTCGGACGCAGGCGACTTCGGCTACCCGTTAGCGCTGTTCGATCGGGTCAACGACCGGAACTTGTACGTCTGGAACACGATGGTGCAGGGTTGGGTTTTGGTCGGCGGGGTTGGGTTTGTTCCGCGAGATGGTGCGCGGAGCGGCGGAGGTGTGGAGTTGGATCAGCAGAGCATCGTGTTCGGGCTGAAGGCGTGCGAGCGGGTTTTGGCGGGAAATTCGGTGAATTGCCGGGTGGTGAAAGTTAGTTTTGATCGGAATCTGCTGGTGATGAATGGGATGATTCATTTCTATGGAGAAAAGGGTGAGACTTTTGATGCCTGGAAGCTGTTTGATGGAAGTCTTGTTAGAGATGTGGTTTGCTGGACCTCGATGATCGACAGGTATGCGAAGAAGGGTTGCTTGGAGGAAGCTTTGGGGTTGTTTGAGCGGATGTTAGTTGAGGGCGTGGAGTCAAATGAGGTGACCATGATTTCGGTGCTCGCCGCTTGTTCGATAAAAAGGGTTTAGTGTTAGGAAAATCAATACACAGATACGTAGATAAGAGCAGTTTTCGTAGGAACGTTAATTTGTCGAATGCCTTGTTGGATATGTATGTGAAATGCGATTGCTTGGACGCGGCTAGAGAGGTTTTCGACAGGATGGGTGTTAAGGATACCTTCTCATGGACTAGTCTGGTTAACGGGTATGCGAAGTGTGGTCAGTTAGAGTCAGCGAGGAGGATGTTTAATGCGATGCCGGAGAGAAATGTGGTGTCATGGAATGCCATTATCGCAGGGTATTCGCAGAATAATCTGCCCAACCAGGCGATAGACTTGTTTCATGACATGGTTGTGGCTGGCTTGGATCCTGTTGAAGGAAGTTTGGTCTGCGTCCTCTCTGCTTGCACGCAGTCGGGCTGTTTGGACTTTGGTCGGCGGATGCATCAGTTCTATGTCGAGGAAAGGAGAATGCCATCCATCCCGCTAATGAATGCATTCTTAGACATGTATTCCAAATGCGGGGACATAGATGCAGCTGCAGCCGTGTTTGATGAAATACCTTGTAAAGACTTGGTGTCATGGAATTCGATGATTGTGGGCTACGCTTCTCATGGATACGCTGAACAAGCGCTGCTTCATTTTAACCAGATGATAAGCACGGGTATCAAGCCTGACGACATTACATGTGTGGGGGTGCTTTCGCCTGCAGCCAGGGCGGGCTGGTGACCCAAGGTTGGGCCCATTTCCGAAACCTGGAACCGGTCTGGGGCCTGAGGCCAAAAGTCGAGCATTATGCTTGCATGATTGATTTGCTGGGTCGAACAGGACGGCTGAAAGAAGCTTATGAGTTAATGATCAGGATGCCGATGGAGCCAGACATAGCGTCCTGGGGCGCCTTGCTCAACGCCAGCAGAATGCACGGTAATGTAGAGCTGGGAAAGCTCGCTGCCGAGAAGCTGATGGTTCCGGATCCCAATGACAGCGGCATATATTCTCTCCTCGCCAATCTCTGCGCTTAAAGAAAGAGATGGGACGATGTGAAGCTGGTTCGGAGCATGATGAGGGAAAGGGCCGTCAAGAAGACTCCGGGTTGTAGTTCAATCGCCGTGGATGGTGTTGTCCACGAATTTTTAGCCGCCGATGAGTCTCATCCTCAGTCTTCAGCCATTTACGAGGCGCTGGATCAAATGAGGCTGCAGGCAAAAATTCAGGTAATGGTGACATATCTTCATGACATTCATACTATGAGTTCCTTACCGTTTAACCCATTAAAAATTACAGTTAATTACAGTCTGAAGTTCAGTTGAATTTAATTCAGCTAATCTAATTTAGGGACTGAACTAGTGAGTGTACAATGGTGACAGCTGTCCATCCAAATCCAGTCCAGAAATTACATCATTCAAATTAAAAAATAATAATTTTTTTAAATTTTTTGTGAAAAAAAATGCTCGAATTATCTGATTAATGTTCACTATTACATAATGTTCACCGTCACATATTATATGATGCACGTCATGTATATTGATTTATTATACTAAAAATGCTAAAACATTGTCTTCTATGTTGATTTCATTAACTTTACTTTCGTGCAGTGCGTACATAGTAAATCAAGTGCGTGCAAAATAAAAAACTAAAAAAAATCAGAAATCAAATGATTACAAAATTGGTGAATATATGTGATAAAAATATATTACAAAAAAAATATTCAGTGGCTAATAATAGGTAACTAAAATAATCCAAAATGTTAATTGTTCGTCAAATGTTCACTGCTCACTGTTGAAATCATGTTGACACGAGATCACACCTGAACTTACCCAACACCTACAATCACATATTAAATCAACTGATACAAACCGATAGCAAGGCTAACCATGTTCACTTTGGTAAATCATGTTTTTAAAATCTAGATTCTGTGAAAAGAGGAACAGAACCAATGGGCACCCGAAATAAAGTAAACATGTCAAGGTTTCCTCTTCTTTTCGAACGTGGAATCACCCATTAGCAACTTGTTAATTTTCTCTTACCAGAAATGTCAGCAGAGCAGAACCAATGGGCAACTGTGCTTCAGCATCTCTATGCCCTGAATTTCCATTTATAGCCTCACTGGCAGCAGTAGCTAGCCAAGATGGCCACCTATTCTCCCTCCACATGTTTGGTTTGATCTGGTCATATTCTTGGGCACCTGTGCTGATTAACCCATCCGCTTCTTCTCTAACATCTTAGCATTAGAATCCTCAACTCTTCCTCCTCCCCCTCCTCCTCCATTAACCTCAACCTGCACTTCCGTCTCCTCATCCTTCCTCCTCACCTCCCTCTCCAAATCTCATCGAAACCAGACCCAGCGGCAATCCTCGACCAAACACGCAACCCATGATGGCCTTCTTAATCTTACTTGGCCAATCCTTATCATCAGCGCTGGCTCATTAAGTTTAACATATTTTTGAGGTTGTTTGAAACTTAAATCAAAACAAGTCAATTCAAAATCAAACCACCTTTGTACGATTTCATATCAACAAGGTTAGGACTCATCTGCATAATGCATAATGTAGGAAAATCTCTAACATATGTGAAAGTGTTCATTTAAGAAATGAAATGAGAAGACAATGTGTAAAAATAAAACCAATAAAATTGACGTCTTTGAATGTTTAATGGATAGTAAAATTTCATGGAATGGGCTCCAAAAACAGGCCACAATCATGAATTGGATCTAAGATATATGTGTAATTTATGTTGCACGCATCTTTTCACTCTAGGGTTTGTGTACTCGCCGTTCTTTGAAGCATTCATTGTTCTTTTTACCCTATGATTTGTGTACTTTCCGTTCTTTGGAGCATCCAGTATTTTGTTCGAGCTTCTAAAAAGATGCAATGGTAAGTAGTTATGTTCAGTGTTTAGTTGGGATGAGATTTGAGCTGGGGGGCCCTTCATAAACTGGGGGTCTTGTCACGTTGCTCCACTTGCACACCTCAAAGATGTTTGAAGAGAAGTTTGAAGAATTGATCCAAATATTGAAGACCAGTTCACTCACATTTAATGGATACGAGACACATCTCTAAAGAGAAATGATCTTTAGCTTATGATGAATGTGGGAGACGTTGGAGTTTAATGACAATAGTTACAAGCAAAGTGTTTAACGAAGTTTTGAAGAGTGAAACGAACTTTCTCATCACACAATCAAGCAAACAAATGAGTATTTTATGATGTGTAGAGACCAATATGCTTATCGTTAGAAGATGTTCCCACCCATGTCTGAGGACGTAGAAATGGCCATTGCAGCTATTAAATATGAGATTGTCATGTATTTATGGAGGTGATAAGTCGATATTTTCTAACTTATTTTATACTTAAGTTCATTGATTATTCACCATTTGAGGATTTGAACTTATTCTTTTAGTGAGTTTTTATATTTATGGGGTATTTTAGGCTTAATGATAAAATCCAAATAAAATAGAAGTTTTAATAGTGAAGAAATGAACAACAACAGATTAAAATATAAGAAGGAAAAAAATTGTCCGCGCACAAACTGAATGCTGATGTGGCGGTGATTGTACACATGCAACCATTTCAAAGGAAGCTGAGAGCTAGTTGACTTTGCACAGGGCCCACGCAGATGGACGAGCGCGTGTTTGCATAGAGAGTTATTAAATTTCATGTAATTCTGACATGACACCTTTTGAGGCTCATAACCTATGCGTCTGAAATCTAATTTCTATTATTCAAGCTATATTAAAAAGATGTGTCAATCATATACCACTTCCATTTTGAAGTCAAAATCAGATTTTGAATTAGATTTGTTCCATTAGAGCGAAAGATTCTTGCTGCCAAAATGTTGCCTAATCTGCCCCTGTTTCATCTTTGTGAATTTCCAATCGATACGGATATGAATTTCAAAGACTTATTCAAAGATTCTTTGTTATGCTATTTCAGGTTTATTTGAATATTCATGCAAAATATTACATTTTTGAAGATTTTTGGATTTGTGGGATATTCAGTCTAAGAAAAACTTTAACGAGACTGTGACTCATCCATTAGGGGTATCTAAAAGTGTAAAGGCGTGATACAAATGCTAAATGCATTGGCGATTCATATAAAAGTGAGTTAGAGTTTTAATTTTTAGTTGTAAGATTAGTTTTAACTTAGCCAACAATGAAAAGTGGATTTCGATGGATGGAAATGAATTCAAATATTTTTTATTGCATAACATTTCATTCATTGCACTCTCATGTTATTATGTTATATAGCTCGAGATGAACAAACTTTAAGTGCGGATAATTTTTAGGGATAAAACTCTAAAGAGACTCAGAATTACCACCACTTATCCAATTGCGGTCCGAACTACCATGATTTTCAAAAGGGTACGATGAAAAAAAATTGGACTGATTTTCTAAAATAAAATTTACCATTAAATTCCTAAACAAATATTATTATACGAATTAGATTTGTGTGTGAAAATTACGTTATTTGGTTATGAAAATAAATAGTATCATTTTGCGCAAACAAAGAAAATGACATTTTTTCATACGCAATCATCCATAATTCTCAACAAATCTAATAAGATCAATTATATTTAAGAAATCAAACAAATTGATCTTGAGCATCATCCAAAATCAGTCTATTTTTTTTCCACGGTACCTTTTTAAGAAATTGTGTTGGTTCGGACCGCAATTGGGTAAGTGATAGTAGTTCAGGGCCCCTTTTGAGTTTTTTTCTTATTTTTATGGGGTAATTTTAGGTGCGGATATACTTAGGATAATTAAGTCGAATTCGGATGATTATTGGTTATTTATAGTCGACTTTATCTCTTGTAGGTTGAATATATAAAAAGTAGCTTCAGAAGAGGAAAATGACTAAAATGATCCGGATCATGGTGAAATTGGATAAAAAATAAATTTAAGGAGCTGATATGTGAAAAAGGCAAATTTTAGGGTCCGAATTGTAATTTTTTGAAAATGTGGGAGACTTAACACGAGTTTGGTCATGCTTGAGGAGCTTGAATACAATGTGTTTAGGGAGACAAGATAGCATCACGACCCAAATCGTATTTGTGGATGGAGTACAACAGTGAGCACGGCCCAGATAGTGCTCAAGAACGATCCAACACGACTCAGATCATGTTTACATACAAAGGATGACACTCAATACAACTTGAATCGTGCTCAAGATTAAGCCAGCACGATCCAGATCATGTTGCCACATTTCAAGCGAAGAAATGCCAGATCCAGACAGATTCGACTTTATCCTTTCTCGACCTCTTTTGATAATAATAATAATTCTTCCTAAAATTACCAAAAATTATTAGAAAAATATAAAATGCCTATTCTACTATAAATAGAAGAACTGGCCTCAAATCATAACACGCCTGCCACAACACAATATAACTTCATGTTAGAAGGGACAGAGAAACGAATTATGTTCAGAGTTGGAGTTTCAACAGGCTAAACTTTTCTCTATCATTTTACTTTCATAAATATTCTATAATTATTATTTCAGTATTCGCAGTGAGCAGTCGTCTTTGTCCCGGGTTCCTACAGATCCTAGATTGTATGCAAATTCAACTTTATCATATTTATTAATTAAGAATTTTTTCATCCATATTACAAGTGCTACTTTAACTATTATTACATATGCCTATTATTATAGGGACGCATAATTTTTGTCATGTGTAGTATTTCAGAATTTAACATGCTACAAGAAATTAGTTTATGATTAAACATATTATCATCTAGACTAGAGTGTTTGAATTCACAAAAACTAGAATCCCAATGGATTTGATATTTACTTAGTTATAATCAATAGCCTTAACTAACCGACAACCAGAATCTGGAGTATTCTATGAATATCGAGTAGTTTGTTTATTTTACTATATGTTTATATGATATTAGTATATCATACTTTGATTAATATTTATGAGTTATGAAGATCGGGATTGGGAGACAACACAACACGATCGAAATCAAATATAATCAATAATTTATTGTGAAGGAATACTCAGAAAACAGACTCTTAGTAAATCATTGAATGATATGTCGTATTATTGAAATTACATGATTTAAATTATTTATTTGCGTCGGATTATCATGATGAATTTTTCATGCAACCTAGGTGAAATAGAAATTCTAAGATGCTTATCCACTATGTTATATTCTATCAAACTTCGTTCAATTTAGAACCAAGAAACACAAAATAGAGCCAAAATAGAAAAGTTTGATTGCACTCGACTTTGTTGGCTCTGGTGGCACAAATCATCAAGAATCTATCTTTGACTTCCCTTAGAAAATCGTAAATCTCTGTTCCTCTTTCTATACCATCTTGAGTCACCAAAATCAGACATCACACGTGGAAGTTATGCTCCGTAAAAATTATTTAAGTTAGTGTTGTCTTAATTTTTAGATATATTAGCATGACATCGTACTGAGTCACTTTCTTGCTTCTTTTCAATGGTGAAACGTGTACAATCCTTGCCCAACACCGCGCGCGACCTTGTGCATGGTCAGATTAATGCCTTCGTTTGGCAATCTGATTTTATCTGTTTTTTTCACTTTTACCTCTCCCATTTCAGCATTTTTTATGTTAGGAGCTCTACAATATCAAAACTCATTAAAAACATTAGTTTAAACTCTCGAATAGTCAAGAATCAAATAAGTTAAAAATAAAATAATTGAATATCAGATTTATCACATGTGCATGACAACCTTATAATGTTCTTGACATTCTTCACACCTCTTAGCGTATTCCATGCAATACTTAAGAATATGCACAGAAGCCTCCACATTTTATCTTCCACCAAGTGGAAGACATCAACAAGAACACTTGCTCTTTTATTTATATTTGAATAGCTTAACCTTAACGTCTTAACAAAATAGGTCATCCCTAGTACACACAAAATCTACTGCTTCATCAGTGATAATAATATTGTATTCAAAAAAAAAAAAATTCTTCTCTTCTGTTACAAATATTATAAATATCACTGATCGCTCTTTAGTGATATTTTAATTGTTTGTCAATCCTTGTCGTACGATGCAGTTATCCACTAAAAATGATACTTAAATTCAAAATGAGTGAGTTCATTGGCCGAGAAGTTTTGAGCCTGCAATTATCAAGGCACATTAACAATCCTTCTGAAAAAAGTGCCTCTAAAATCATTCTCGTATTTAAGATTACCATTTAATTAATGGATGTTAACTGTGAATCTAAAAAGTTTTACTATTTTACCCTTGCTTCTCAATAATAGCTTTTGTCTGATTATTTGAGAATTGAAACTCAAATTGTATTGCAAGATGGGTAGAGCTATCTTGCGCAAAAATAAAATTTATTCTCACATTTATGTCATCATGTTCGAACTCTAGTGGTAACACACCAACATGAATATATTGTATAAGCGTGAGAGGTTGTTCACAACGAGTCTGACTGTCTTTATCAAGATAAAAGGGGTGTGTGACTCATAGTCACACAAAAAATGTAGACTACTTTGACTCAAGTTGACTTCAATATTTTATTGAAGGATGTGTCCACGAAAAATTCTATTAACTATTGTCTTTAGACTGTCTATATATAAACATGTTGCTAAAAGAGAGTGAATAGTTGTAACGTCATTATATCCCAACTAATTGACTTTAAAAGCGTATACATTGTTAAATTAATTTGATAAATGAAAAGTACATAGACGGGAGAAAATAGTGACGTAATCTGATACACACAAAATATAAAGTTAGACAATATTTTTAATAGGTATATATCGGTTTTTTTCGGTGACCGGGGGCTGCACACCCCTCCATCTTGATAATGACGCTTTTACTCGTTGTGGCCCAGCTCACGCGTATCTCCAACGTATCAAAGCGTAAATGATGTACCACCAAGGCTCAAACTAGGATCTTGGGATGGTTAGACAACACCCTTAGCCACCAGACCAACACCTTATACATTACGACTCGTATAATGTAATATATGAATTATTTCATGTCCATTTTCTCCATCTTGAAGATGGAGCATCCAATTTGAGTCTTCTGTGATAAAAATATAAAGCATTATCGGCGGAGTCGGCATTAGGGCATGAGCATTGGGTATTTTAGGAAAGTTCTTATTCTCATTAGAGATCTATTGTGCTCTTTTGTCCACAAACACTCTTTTGGCCTAGATTTTAATAAAAATGAAAATTGTCTGAATTTTGTAATATGCAATCCATTTGAAATGCAATTTTAATGGATTTGTAATTTTTGTAAGTTTTGTGGTGTTCAGTTTTGTTGTATACCAGAATCTCTTGTTGATTTACAGTGAATTTAAGGAAGTTTTATCTGTAACTTGGAAATTGTATTTCACATGGTTCATTCATAGACTGCATTCAATAATTCTCTAAAGTGTAGTAGAAAATCACTTAGACAGTCCACTTTTTTCTAACTTTTAACATTCACGTAATCTTTTTAAATTTCTATAACCTTCCAACCATTTTCAAAAATTTCATATGTATAGCGAGATAACCACAATTAACAAATTTTTGAATTCCCTTACCTTGCATCTCCATCCACACGTGATAGTAACCCGTGGCCAACCGAAGTGTCGACGAGCATATCTGCAACAGACATTAATCGTCCTACACTTGATTTAGATTCTTAAAATAACAATTAATGTAATTTTATCATTCATTTATATACTGACATAATGTTAAGTAGAATCAAAAATATGAGTTCTACAAGGTTGCGGTCTAGTCATGACATTTTGTCATAATGACAAGCAAAATAATGCATAAATTTGTGGTGTAAGACAATAGGGCTGCTTTCCGACCATCAGATCCGAATGGCAGCCTATCTTGATGATTTGAATATCTTTCGATTTCCCAAGGTTTACTATCTCAATCGGATCGCCGGAATGATTAAGTATGAAATTTTCATACTTATTTTCTGAGCAAGCCTTTTGATTCTATCCAATACTATTTATCAAAATTGATTTTGAGGAATAATAGCTCAAAAGGCATAAAACCCTTTAATACTTAGATTTGTGTGCGAAAATTACGTCGTTTGATTATCAAAAGGCGTCATTTTCTTTATGTGCGCAAAATGATATAATTTATTTTGATAACCAAACGACGTAATTTTTGCGCACAAATGTAACTCTTTATAGTCCTAAAATGAGCCTCCAGGTAGGGTTAGACATCACGATTGTGATCTCTTCAACTACAGCTGCTAAGAAGGTATTGTAGAAACAAGACCACTTGTTTGCTAACCGGACTGTGCCTGACTCGGTGCATACAACCACATTGAGTCATTGATCCGGCTGCCGTTGTCGTCGAGATGGAGGGAGCTCCGAAAATTTTCAACGAGTAGAGACTGGAGGCTATTTTTTTTGTGAGGCAGAAGAAAGTCGAAAAGTTATTATTTGACATTAGAGTGAACTGTGAGCAAGGGAGAGGAGTCATGACCGGAAAACCTGCATTCAAGATTACACCCAACTTGTTGTTAACCACAATTTTCTTCATGAATTTGGATTCAAAAAAAGCTTGAGATTTCAAGAAGCGCTTCTCAAATTTGATGGAGCCGGTTGGGATGGCAAACATGACCGACTATTTTTCTTGGTTTAGGCGAATATGGAGCTTCTGTATCGCCTCCCCGAAAAACTAGCTCTAAAT
>NQLW01000060.1:2360137-2397409 GCA_002312845.1 Kalanchoe fedtschenkoi
CTGCCTAGGAATTACGAATTTACTACACTGGAGAGCCACATATATAGCTTTGAATTTGTTTGGTATGTTGATCGTACAACTGATGCTGTTAAACCTAAATACCAAATGCATGATCAAATAATATTGTAAGGCTGAGAAAGGCCGAGAGGTCACCATTGTTTTTGTTGAGGATAATAGAAAGAAGCCTGTTCACATAAGAGCTAAAGAGCGATCAAACTTTGATAGAATTTGGGTGGTTACGATCATCGAATAAGGTCACCGTCCCTTGTAAGTTGTAATTCGTGATCTCCTAAATGTGGAAAATCTCGATCACGCAATCCCACAGTTGACAACAATGATTATTCAGAACCTTGGAGGAGGCATCATTCAAGGTCTATTCTACCTCCAAATCAAGTTTTACTGATTCTATTCTCAAAAACTCAATCAGCGAATTTCGTAATAGGTAGCCATCTATTCTCAACAATGATTATTCAGAACCTTGGAGGAGGCATCATTCAAGGTATGTTAATTTAACTACTGCAGATCGCTCCTCACAAAATCTGACAGGTGTCTTCTTTTAACTAGTTCTACTTTCTAGCACCCTACTGAAAATTTCATTCAACACAATAGGCAGACCCGTGATTATTAGTATCGAAATAGATTATGTAAGAAAAGTAGTGTTGTCAAATAAATAAAAAATGGGTCAAAAAAATCTTGAAGTTTCAAGTCTCATTTCAAAATGTTTTTAAAAAGAAAATTAAATACTCTCTAATCCCTTTTAACCACATTCTCAAATTTTTCTTATATGAGAGATCAAGTATAGTACAAATTACACTTTTATTTTTTATGTTTCACAATTATTAATTTATCAAGAGGACATTAAGGCTTTATTTTTTTTGCACTTATTGGGCTCTATTAAGAAGTGATCTCTTATTATATTAATCATTCAGTGAACCGAATACTTGCTCTTTTAATGAATATTTGGAAAGTGTGAATGATTTGTAACCAATTTTATATCTGAATCATTCAGATGCGATATCGATACGATTATTATAATTATCTCTTTATTTTTTCATATCTTTTTGGAATCAACTCTGTCCGGATCGTACTTCAATGAGAATCACATCAATGCCGATCGCAGGTAGTTTTGTCAATCAGCATCTCACGCACTTCATAAATAAATAATATTTTTATAACATGATTATAAATTTTAATTGTATTTTTATGTTATAAAATTATAATTATAATTTAATTTTATATTAATAAATCACTATATATTAAGATATTTTAAAAAATAAATTATCAGTTGAAAGTAAATCATTCAACAATCAAATAAGGTTTGACCAGTGGACTGACCATTCAGATTCTCATACAACATTAAGCTCTTAATTTTACAGAACGATACCTAAGTAAATAAACATAATATTACTTTTTTTTCATTTTTTATATATTAGAAATAATTTTTTACTTATCTTATCATTTCTTTCCAATTCATTTCTTAACTTAAAAAACAACTTTTACTTATGCTCTCCATTCCTGTTTTTTTTTTCTCTTTTTCTTTCTTATCATTTTTTCCTCTTTTACTTATGCTCACTTTCTTTACATACAAGGCTGTGTTTGGTTTAGGAAAATTATGAGATAAAGAAAAATGGGATGAAACATTTAAGAGGAATTCGTTATTTTATTTAAAAGAGGTCTGGAGATGGAAAAATAGAAAAAATTTAAAACTATTATTAATTCTATGAAAAAATTATTATTAATTACTCTAATTTTTATTTATTTCTCATTGTATGTGAACCAAATACATGCACCATTGGGCTATTTGATTGATGGGGCAGAGAAGAGGCCCAGTTACCGACTGGACACTGACAATTGACTTCAGCAGTCCCGGGACCGACAGAGAGAGACCAGACCAGACGACTCCCACCTCGTCACTTGCCACCGCCCTGCGATCACCATCCTTCCCCACTGAACCGCCCCAATTCAGTTTTGGCTTGTTTATGCCGTTTCCATGTCTGGGCTAAATCGATCCTCCAGTGCTCCTTCCAAGGACGGACTGCCTCCCCAAGAACTTCTTGACGATCTCTGCAGGTTTATTTTATCCTCCTCATTTGGCTCGAATGTGTTAGGATTCGGTTGGCGACAGTTTAGGGTTTTTGTTAGGTGGTTCAGGTTGAGTGATGTCGCAGTTGATAATTCTAGTATTCCCTTGTGCTGCTGCTATAACTCTCTCTCTCTCTCTGCTGCCCCCGCCGCACCCCCTCTTGAAGTATAAGCGCGGGCACTCGATTTAGGGTTTTGAAAGTGTCAGTCGTTTATAACATTCAGCTTTAAACAAGTGGCTCCCCGGCTTTGGTTGAAATGGCTGTGTGATCCTTTCATAAGCTTTTTGTGGACAAATTTTGATTGCAATTGGTTTTAGTTTTTGAGCGAATTTGGGGCACACATTCCTGGCTTGCACTGCCCTAGTCATAAGAAACGTATGCAATCTTGTAAACGGATGTTAATTTCTAATGTGTAGTGTTTATATTTTAGCTTATTGACTAATTTGTTGTGTATTTATGTGATTTGTTGAGTGACTTTTTTTTATTGAAGTGGTGGTTGCAGTCGGTTATTTTGTCTTGATTGGTGTTTTGATGCTTCGCAGTCGGTTTGTTTTGAATGTACCTAAAGAAGATCAGCAAAGCTTCGAGAGGATTTTGTTTCTGGTGGAATATGCTCATTGGTTTTATGAGGACAATGCTGTTGAAAACAATCCATCTCTGAAATCATTTAGCTTCAAGGAATTTACTTCCCTCAGTATCCTTTGGTCCCATACAACATGTTTCTAATCAAAATCCATATTTGTTATGACTTCACTTGGCCTTAAAGCTCATAACCTCTTTGCACTCCGTATTATTCTGATGCATGTGTATTATTACATGTTGAAATATCCTGAAAGCTCTCATGTGGAGTGTCTTCCTTAATATCGACCAGTGTTTAACAGCTGTGATGTTTTGAAGCCCTATGTTCCCCATATAGATGACATCTTCAAGGATTTTAACACCTATAAGTTCCGTGTTCCTGTAACTGGAGCCATCATTTTGGATGAAACCTTCGAACGGGTAAGGCTTGAAAATAAACCTTTTAGTCTTTAATCATTTATTTACTTTTAGATAGACGATTTGATCATTTATCAGTGTATTTTTAGTTTGCAGTTGAAGTTTGCATTGTGGAAATATTTTTTTCTCTGGTGAAAAGATTAGTGCTATTGACAAGTCATTGAATATTTCTTTTTTTATTCAAAATGACAGTGCGTGTTAGTGAAAGGATGGAAAGGAACAAGCTGGAGTTTTCCCCGTGGTAAGAAGAGCAAAGATGAGGAAGATCATGCATGTGCTGTAAGAGAAGTGAGTAACCATCTTTTGAAGCATCTCACCTCCGTTTTGTCGTGTGACCTGTCAGTCCTCCGGCGTTCAGCTAGTGTTACTTCAATTTACTCTTGTGGCATTTGGGACCTGTATTTTTCTGGCTGTGTTGGTAGTTTAGAAAACATGGTTACCGGTTTGCTAAATGATGATTCATGAAATAGTGTAACCATTGCATTTGAGTTAATGGAGACTGCAATTGTTCATACACATACTGTTACATACAGAGATTAGGTGGATTTTTTGAGCCCAAAGTTTGTTGTTCACCGAAATGTGGTGATTTGTTTTGTTCCCTTTCCTAATGTGTGCATGTAATCCTGAATGCATCAAATCTTAATAATTCTCTGTTATTGTAATGGCTGCATTGATTTTGCTGTTTCCTTGTACTGTGGCACCAAAGGCACTGATCAAAAACAAAACACGTAAATGTTTATTTGCAGTGTTCTTTCTGATTTTCACCATTCCATGTTGCTGGGGGTAATTTTTCCTTTGATTCGTGCTAGCTTTACTTCATCATTCTTTTTATGGTCTGTTGGTTTTGCCGGCACAGGTTCTGGAAGAGACGGGTTTTGATATTTCAAATCTTCTAGATAAGAATGAGTACCTGGAAGTAAAATTTGGGGACCAGAGAGTGCGCCTCTTTATAGTTTCTGGTGTTAAGGATGATACAGTTTTCGCTCCACAAACTAAAAAGGAGATCAGTGTGAGTTTATTCTCATGTAGTAACTAGTAATTAAGGTTGATGTGGCTTCTGATTGAGTAACTGTTGAATATCTTGACTCGTAATGTTTATCAACCCTTGCTATTCTGACGATTTAGCCCCATTTTTTCACTGCTGCTAATTCCAGGAGATAGCATGGCAGAGACTTGCTGACCTTCAGCCAGCAAGTAATGAAATTATCTCTCGCAGTGTAACTGGTCTCAAGCTTTATATGGTTGCTCCTTTCTTGGGGTGAGTAAATAGCCTATTTTGAGTTGCAATGCTGCGCAGTGTACTAAGGGAAACTTAAGTCTTCTCTCCTTGTGCATGTATAGGTCACTAAAAGCGTGGATATCAAGACATCAGCCTCCTAAGCCCCCCAACAAAAGCTTGCCTGCAAGGGGTGAGTTCCCAATTTCATTGAAAACTTGACTGCTCATTAACTGCATCAACTAAACTAATTTAATGCCGCTGCTAAAATACTAGTCTAGAGAGGTAAGAAATAGTCAGGTTGCCCCCAATGGTGTGGCCGGGTGATGTATTGGCAGCACCAAGATTCAGTATTTGAACTTTGGTGGTTTGAGCTTATCCTGCTAAAAATAAGTCTGCTGATACTGAAGTTAACATTAAAATTTAATTTATTATAACCTAAGTTGTTCTTAAGTCACTTGATATTGAGTTTTGTTAATCTCTGTCATGGGAGGTCTATTGGATTTGTGGAAATGCTTGATATGTTGTGCTGTCCGTTTAGACTCAAAAAGGATCTAAACTATGAAACCATCTTAATTTGAATTTCTTCATGCATGTTATTTTTACTCCGTATAGAGAGGGAGGGTTTTTTTGAAGATCTCCATGCCGCCAACAAGCATAATTTGCAGCACTTATTTTGTATCCTCATGTTGGCTGTCAGCCTCGAACACTGAAGCTGACAAATTTTGTT
Organism: Kalanchoe fedtschenkoi; assembly: GCA_002312845.1. Lineage (NCBI taxonomy): Eukaryota > Viridiplantae > Streptophyta > Magnoliopsida > Saxifragales > Crassulaceae > Kalanchoe > Kalanchoe fedtschenkoi. The sequence continues at coordinate 2,365,164 of NQLW01000060.1, forward strand.
ACTATTTTTAAGGAATTAGCGTATGGAAAGCAAGGAACAACTCTGGAGGAAATAGCAGTAACAATTCAGAGATGCAGTCAGCTAAATCTATAGCTGAGTCACACCCCGTTGAATCAGGCAACGCAAGGAAACTCCAGGCACCAAAACTTGCTGCTGATTTGCGCCAAGTCCAAACCTGCCTGAGCACGAGCTTCAATAGCTTCAAGTTCGACACAATACCAATACTGCAGGCCGTGGACCGTGCATTCTCATCTTAGCAGCATCAGTTTTATGATTCTCAGTCAGGAAGTAGCGGCCACTAGTGAACCGAAGTAGCAGAGCTGTGAACTGTTACATGTGGAGGTGTCCGTTGTGTACAAAGACCATGACAACAATATAGCAACCGTCTTCTACTTATCCTTTTGGTGTATCATCGTCAATGCACGCCTGGGGTACAACATTTAACACTTCAACCAACGACTAGAAATGGGCTTCGAATCATCATATCCCAGCTGTTTGAGTGACCCCAAAATGCCCAACGGTCACTGAAATAATGGGCCGCGTCCTAGCTATGATGTCCGGCGCGCATGGACCACGTTTGATGCGCAACGGCTCCCAGTTAATTGAATGTGCAGGTAAACAGCATTTTCAATGACAATTGCAAACAAATGATTAGGGAATCTAAACCGGATTAATTAAAAATTAAGTACAATGGAAACATGGGTTACGGATAATATTCACAATTCCACAGCTACAGCTACAGCTGCTGCCATTATATAAAAACAAAACTCTGAAGCTGGAAGAAAATCAAAAGGCTGACGGGGGATGAGTTGTCGGGACACGTGGTGAGCTGGACGGCCACATAACGCATTTAAAGGTAACAATCGAAAACTACGAGCAGACCGAATGCGGCTGTGGACGGCGAACAGAAGGAAAAAAAATTCGAACGTTGTAGTGCTGGGTGCTCCCACTACGTGGCGGCATGCTATTGCTTGTCCTTTTTTTGGCGCGAGTGATCCAACGGTCAGTCCAGTTCATCTTATAATATACTCCGTACGTCGCTGGCTGTGGCTGTTGTTGGTTGGGGTTGGCACTGATTTTAAATGTGAGGGAAATTATCAATTTCAATACCCCCGCCCCGCCCTAATGGATACGTTGTGGACTTGTGGTTAGCTGTAGCATCAATTGATAAGAAATTGTGATTTCCGCTTTTGGGATACAATTTAGCTTCAAATTTTTAATCATATTTAGGAGAAATAAATACTAAAATGGAGTATGTGATAAAACTAGTAACATAGTGGGGTCGATTATTCTGTTTATATATGATGAGAGGCATGAAAGGTATTCATAAAAGTGAATTTTGGTTCAATTCTTGGTGATGAGGCATGAGTATTGGAAGTACCTGTGAATTAGTTCGTAACGAGTTTGTCTCATTTTATAGTCATAAAAAAAAAAGTTTTAAGGGACTTTGCATATTAGAAAAGCTTAATCATCACACTCTCCATCCTGATAAAATAGTCATTTAAGGTTAATTTGAATAGATTAAAAAAATATTAATACTATTAGTTGAACAAATTTAATATATAAATACTTACTATATTTTTAATACTTTATGCAAAAGACAAAATTCATGGATTATTACGGGTGAGGAATGATAATTTTATTAATTATGATAATGAAGTGATTAATATTTTTTTTTCTAAAATCATTATAAATATTGAATATACATTCGATTTATTATGTGACTCATAAAAGTGGACAAATAAATTTAATTAAATAATAAATAAAAGATAACAGAGGATCATAATCTTCAAAGTTAATATTAAGTATCATTATGAAAAATAACATCATCACTTAAGTATATTTGATTCACAACTATATTTGAATTTGTAAATATATAATTGACTTACTCTCACACTGTTACTGTTGGAAATTTTATTTTTGATAAAAATATAAACATATTAATAATAATACTAAATATTAACTTAGTCAATTATTTTTCTTTAACATTCTTAAATATAGTTATGGAGATGTCTTATTTATTTAATAAATTGTTAGTTCAAGTCTGTATTTTTTTAAAAAATAAAAATAAAACTCATAAATGTATTTTAAATGATATTTAAAAAATGGACAAGAGTAAAGAGTAAGCAAATGGTGATGAATAAAAGTAGTAGTTAATGATTGATTAGAAGACGTGTTTGTTTTATCGGGGGGGGGGTCACGTTCAACAACCATGTGCATAATTGAGGGGGTGTTTGGATTATTTATTGCTTTGTTGGCAGCATATCCCACAATTGATTTTGATGTAATGTAGCTCTACGCCCCCGGGTCCCGCTATCATCCCCTTTTCTATATTTATTCGGATGCTGTGGGAATAAGGTAGTAGTTTCTAGATTTCAAATGATACTGACTACCAATGCGTAGGCCTAATAATATTAAGTGTTGTCTTACAATCTTTAGATTTTTGGTTCAAGTTTTATTGATATCGTATTTACGTCCTTGACCACCAAAATAAAAGTGGAGAATCACTATCGATCCCCCTTTTAAAAAGAAAAAAATGATACTAACTTCTCATAATGAGAAAAGTAATTACTTGTGTTTGGTTTATGAAAATTTTGGCGGAAGAAAATTAGTGAATGTTTTTGTTTGGTTTAAATAGAAAATAGGAGGAAAAGAAAATTATGTGAAAAAATAGATGAAAAATGTGATTCTTATCACTAACAAATCAATTCAATCAAATTCAGTGTATCTCAAATCACTTTTTGAACAAATTCAATGTATGAAGTGATGAAACATTGATATTTTTCTACATATTTTTCATAAAACTTTTAGGCTTTGTTTGGTTTAGGAAAAATTTCATGAAAAGAAAAATTATGTGGAAAGTTAGAGAAATTCTTCGCTTGGTTTAGATGGAAAATTTCATTAAAAAAATTGATGGAAAATTGTATGAAAATTTTGATTAATAACAATAGAAAATGATATTTTCCTTTAAACTTTCCATGTTAAACAAACAAGTGGAAAATGAAATGGATTTCATGAAGAATTTGGTTTCCATTCTATTTTCCATTCAATTTTTCTTTTCATGAAACTTTCCCTAAACCAAACACAACCTTAATGATCATGAAAAATGAAATGGGTTTTTAACAGTTTTCCTTTGATATTTTCTTTATGAAACCAAACAATCCTCTAAAAATTCTATTTCCTTTTAATTTTTCTTCAAACTTTCATTTTCATTAAATTTTCCTTTAAACCAAGAAAGTTTAATTTGTGAATTGCGATGTGAAACTTTCTCTTTAAGACTAATTTAAATGTCTAGTTTTAATCCCAAATTGAGTTAGCATTTGCGACGTCTTTTTGTTTGATGGACACTTGTTTGTGTTTAGTTCAAAACAAATAGAGGGGAAAAAAACATGTAGGAGGGATTTATATTCGAGAAATAGCTAAATGTGAAGGAAAATTTATATATAAAATTAAAAGAAAAATCTGGATAAATTATAAATTGCAGGACATATTTTTTCTCAGTATCATTTTTTACATGAAGAAAAAACTATAAGAAAAAGTAACACGATCTTTTTTAACATATTTATTTCATCTAATTTTTATTTCATCTAGTATAAATACATAAAAATGCATAAATTTTTTTACATAATCAAATTAAAATTATTTGTAATGAATAACATGACTTAAGGTTCAGCCGCGGTTTAAAAATGTTCAGAGAGCGGGTCAATTCATACTGTCGTTCCAAACCGTGTCTGGATTAAGTCCGGTCGCGATTTCATAAGGCGGCTGGAATTAAAATCCAACCGTCTTTTGAAACTACGGCCGGACTTATGTGTCGTTCTGTAAAATTAAGAGCTGAATGCTGAATATTGTACGAGAATCTGAATGGTCAGACCGCTATTAATATAATTTATTTATTCTCATAAATAAATAATATTTATAACATGATTGTTTAATTTTATTTTTATGTTATAAAATTATAATTTTAATATAATTTTATATTTATAAATCATTATATATTAAGATATATAAAAAAATGAATTACCAAATGTAATTATGTTTGAGATTCTACTTGAAGAAATTAATTGCGGTCGACATTAATGTGATTCTGATGAAATACGATCCGGACAAAGATGATTCCAGAAAGATATAAAAAATAAAGAGATAATTACAATAGTTGTATGGATATAACCTCTAAATGATTCAGATATAAAATTGGTAACAAATCATTCAGACTTTTCAAATTTTTATTAAGAGGAAAAGAACAAGTATTCGGTTCACTGAATGCTTAATATAATAAGAGACCACCTCTTAATAGAGTCCAATAAGTGCAAAAAAGAAGGCCTAGTTCATACACGGTTTGTAACCACGGTTCAGTCACATGTGCGCTGACTGAGCTGCACAGTCAGCCTCAAACTCAGTCAGCCTCTAGACACAGTTTCAAACGACGGTTGACTTCAACTAGATCATTTTAGAAAATTTATTAAAAGGTGAGTCAGTCGGAAAAACAAACTTCAAGAAAGAATTATTTTTTAAAAAAATCGAGAATTTTTATACATCTTCATAGTAATTTTTCATATCAAATCGCATGGCAATTGGAAAAAAAGAATGAAAACTCGAACAATACCCTTTGGTAGCTTATCTTATATACATTAATCTGAGCAAGATAAAGTTTCTTTTTTTTTTACCGGAAAACTCAACCTTTTTAATGAAATTTGAGAGACTTTTGCATTGACAAATGAGAGAATGGATTGAAAGCGTAACCAACACGGTGTTGGTCTAATATCTAAGGGTGTTATCTAACAATTTCAATTTCTTAAATTCGAATCTTCATGGTGTTCGTGAACTAGCACACAAATAATAAGGATGTCACTATTAATGTGGAAGAGGTATGCGAATCTAGACCACCGCAAAAAAAAAAAAAAAAAAAAAAAAAATTGAAAGCGCTTGGTTGTTAATATTGGATTCTATTATAAGTTTTCGGCAAATACATTTTTGTGTGGGTATCAATTCTGAAGTCGCGAGTAATAATCACCCCACTCGTGGTTCGAGTGTCTGAATTTTCAAGCACGAGGAATGAAATGAGTGGACACCGCCAATACGTTGTTGGCCACATGTTACATGAAGCTCCATCATCCATTGCTATGGTCGTCTAATGCCTCTTCCTCACTCATAATTTAACTTCAATTTGGCGTGGGCAAAGTCAATGTAAGCATGTGTGTCTCATTCAAGAACGTGAAAAGAAAATTTTGAAAGAGATCAAGACTAATGAGTTTTGTGTTATGAGCTTTTACTCGACCTGAACTATGACATTTCAAATTTAACCCTTGAGATTTTATTTGATTTAAAGAAAGTCCGGGAAAATGAAAATGAAAATGAAATTCATCATATAATTCATTTGATTTCTTTTTGTTTGATTTAGGATGCAAAAATTAAAAAAAAATATTCCAAAACTCTTCTTTAATTTTCACGATCATTAGACCAACACTCTGTTGGTAGAATCCATTTAACTTTTCTTTTTCATCCACCTAACAAAAAATTATTTCTAATTATTCTTTAAATTTCTTTTTTTCTTTAATTTTTCCAAAACCAAGCACAACCTAAGAGAAAATAATTAAGGGGAGCATACATAGACAAACATGCCACCCAAAGCCGCATCAATACTAGATGCTCATATGAGAGAGTTAGATACCCAAATGTAATCATTTCAAATTAGATATATCTTTTACACTTGTGCCATAAATTCTGTTAAAATCATTATAATTCAAATTAAAATAATCCACAGTCCAATCAAAAATCAATAAAATGTGTTTAAAAAAAATGTGAAACATAAATAATATTTGGTGTGTGTTTTATATTTTTATTTTGATTTTCAATCATTTGAAATATTGAAATATATTTTAAATTCAAACCCATCCAATATTAAAATTCACTTTAAAAAGCCTCCTTATGTAATATTTTGTACATGTAAATTAAAATTTGGGATTCACCACTCGTCAAAAGTAACCAATTGGAGACAGTGGGGCACATACATGAAATGAGCTCTACATCCTCCCCTCTAATACATGTCGTTTAATATTAATTTAAATATATTAAGAAGAAATTAATGCTAGCAGTTGAATAAATTTAATGAGTGGGTGGTTGATTTTTTTTCAAAAAATTCATGCAAAAATTAAAATTGGTATATTGTTACTGGTGATAAATGATTTTTTTATTAATTATGATAAAGAAGTGATTAATGTTTGACATTTTATGGTAGTTGTTGATATTAAATATGCATTGAAAATTGTTAAGTGAATAAAAAAATTCGGTTATGTGACATGTAAAAAGGACAGAAAGAGTACTTCTTAAGACGGATTGTTTTAAAATTTCCGGAAATTATTAAATTTCAATTTACGCCATTTTACTTTGATTCAGTTTTATTTTTATTAATTTAAATTAATGAATTAAAACCCCCTAACCATTTCTAATCATCAATAACCGTGGACGGCACATCCCCAATCATTCCAATACTGTTTTAGTGGGCATCTTCAAAGCTACTCCCTCTGTTTTCTTTTATATGTCACTTAATTGAATTTTTTTGTCCACTTTTACTTGTCACTTAATAATTTTCGATGCATATTTAATATCAACAACTATCTTAAAACATCAAACATTAATCACCTCTTTATCATAATTAATAAAAAAATCACTTATCACCAGTAATCCTTTACCAATTTTACTTTTTGCACGAACTTTTTCAAAAAAAACACCAACCACCTACTCATTAAATTTGTTCACCGCTAGCATTAACTTCACTTTAATCTACTCAAATTAACTTTAAACGACATGTATTAGAGGACGGAGGGAGTAATTTATTACGTAAATGGCAGCTTGGAGCGAGGTCGGGTAGGCAAAGTGCATAGGAGTGTGGGACGGTGAACGCCGACCACAACAACCACCTCCACCTCCTCAATATCTATTCATTCTAATTTTTTTTTTGAACGGTCGAACTATAAATGTTAAATTGGTGTTAGTCAGGATTTGAATTCCTGACTCAATGAAAGTTAAATTTTAGTGATCTGGCTCACAACCAATTCAACTACTCATAATATTGTTATATAATTACTTTTTTTTTATTTTGAGCCTTAAAATTTCACCAAACTATTATGTTAACAAAACCCAAATCACGTGGGTTGTGACAAATACCATTTCATCCTTATGATTTACTATACATTAATATTACGTTTTATTCAAGAGATTAATATGTAATATTTATATTCTATTTTTCAAGCTCAATAATTGTTGAGAATTCAAACAGTAAGAGTGTGTTTGGTTTAGTCAAAATTTGATGAAAAGAAAATTTTGAGGAAAAGTGAAATGCATAATGAATTCCTTTGTTTTTGTTCGGTTCAAATGGAAAATTTGATGAAAAGTTTTAAAACTCTTTTTATTTTACTTTAACTTTCGCCTAATTTTTCATGCAATTTTTTTCACAAATTTTTCCTAAACCAAACAAATAAATCCTTCTAACTTCCCTTCAAAGTTTCCTTTCAACCAAATATTTCCTAAACCAAACACATCCTAAAAGAATTCAAAAACATAAAAATTAACGAGTTTCGATAACTTATTTAAATTATCAGGAGCGATAAGCTATAGTTCTCTTATTGAGAATTATAATACCAATTAGAATTCTGATAAAAAATTTATATTAATAACCTAAGTACAATTTTAATAGATTGCCCCTATATATACCATATCCCCGACCCAGCATTCACATAATCGTAAAGCGCAATATGCGTCACTTCCAATGGAGAAGATGTCGTCGCTCCACTCTGCATCGACATCTATCTTTTTATCCAATACTAGGCAGAGTACCCGTCGAAACCGACGGGTTTGGATTGGTTCGATTCGAGAAAAATTAAAAATTGAATCAAATTATTAGTCATTGGTTTTTTGAAATTTGAAACCAAAAATTTAAAACCGAACCGATCCACTAATATTTAAATCCGAACCGAACCAACTGGTTTCAAACTGAACCGAACAATACCCCAACCGGAACCAAATCGAACCGACCGATTTCAAATCGAACCGAACCAACCGGGACCAAACCGAATCGAACCGACTGAGACCGAACCGAACCGACCGTGACGCTCCCAATCCTATTTTGTTATATATATATATATATATATATATATATGAACTATATCTAATAAATCTTCACCTGACAAAATATTCCATCTCTTAAGAGTAATGAAAATATAGTGTGCAATGTGTAATTATTAAAGAATTTGATGTGTATACAATATGAAGTACAAAGGTCGAAGTGTAAGGTCGTGATATATATACAGTAGTCTCAGAAAACTGTTCTAGATAAGAAATACATCAATACACTGCGTTTTAGCAGGGCAACCTTCAGGTAAGCCTCCAACGTCTTGATTATGAATTTCTACATGGTATCAGAAGCAGGGAGTATCTCGCACCTCGAAGTGGACTAGAGATACCATACTTTTCTAGCAATTGCAAATATTCAATTAGTCCAAATAATGCTTGAGCTTGTCTGTATAATTGGTTTCGTCAACATATCGATAATATTATCTGAAGTATGAACTTTTATAACAGTATCAATCCAACAAATATCCTGTCCGCTTAATTTTAGCTCCATTCTACTCGCTCTCTCCGCTCCAATATCTACCATTTATCCCGTATATGAAGTATGAACTATACCAAATAATATAATTTTAGTTTGTTCGAAACTCTATTCATATCAATTCAAATGTCATTATTTTTGTTTAGTTGCGCCAAAAACATGTTATGATTTTTTTAATATTATTACATGTACAATATATTTTACAGTAAATATATATAATTTTTTTTTAAAAAATTCTTTTAGAACAACTTTTTGTATTGATTTTTAATGTAATAAAAAACAAAAATTGACATACTAAAAATTCTCTATAGATTTTCATGTAACAAAGACACATAGAGTTAAGAGCACCGTTGAAGACACGGGCACCGATTAGAGTCTACGTTCTCCAGTAATCTACCGTATTCACAAAATGAGCCCCACATTTACCAATAAATACCACTCCAATCCATTCCACTCTCCTCCTCCTCCACACACCTCTCACCTCTCCAGATCTCTCTCCGCACCCTCACAAAAACAGAGCACTCCGTTTCTCACACTCCGAAAATGACGAAAGAAGGTGAAGTAGCAGAGCAAGGCTCCTTCTCTGCCAAGGACTACCACGACCCACCCCCAGCCCCTCTCTTCGACGCTGTCGAGCTCACCAAATGGTCCTTCTACAGAGCCCTCATCGCCGAGTTCATCGCCACCCTCCTCTTCCTATACATCACCGTCCTCACCGTCATCGGCTACCAGCACCAGATCAACACCTCAGCTGACGACTGCGCAGGCGTCGGCATCCTCGGCATCGCTTGGGCCTTCGGCGGCATGATTTTCGTCCTCGTCTATTGCACCGCAGGCATCTCCGGTATGCAAACTAGAAGAAAAACACCAACTTTTTTGTGCTCAGTTTCAATTACGGCTTCAAAGTATCGACTTTTATTTTCTTCTTGAAACTCATCGACCGCGGAAGTCTCGAAGTGTGATCTTTTTCAGCAGAAATGGGTCAAATCTGGTTCCTCTCTTTTTTTTGTTAAACTGTCTCTGTTTATGTGTCTCAGGAGGGCACATCAACCCGGCTGTGACATTCGGATTGTTTCTAGCCAGAAAGGTGTCGCTGATCCGCGCGGTACTGTACATGGTGGCGCAGTGCCTAGGAGCGATGGCCGGAGTAGGGTTGGTGAAGGCGTTTCAGAAGGCTTACTACAACAGGTACGGCGGCGGAGCCAACAAGCTGAACGATGGCTACAACATCGGTGTTGGATTGGGGGCTGAGATCATCGGAACCTTCGTGCTTGTGTACACCGTCTTCTCCGCTACCGACCCGAAACGCAGCGCCAGAGATTCACACGTTCCTGTAAGTCATCTTGTCGCTTCGTTCTCCTTCCGAATTCACAGACTGACCTTTCTATATTAGGGTTATCCTATTGAACCGTCAAACTAATCGAACCGAATGCTCTCGAATGGCGAGGTTGTCTCGGTTCAATTGTGGTTCAGCCGTGGGTTATTGGATCTAATGATGCAATTCTGATGTCTGTGAAGCTTGATGCTCATACATCTTCTTCAATAGCATGTTTAGGATGAGAATCAATTGGAGTGTTAAGTTGATAATCAAGTCTGAACTTTGAATGGTTTTCCAGGTGTTGGCTCCGCTTCCCATCGGATTTGCCGTGTTCATGGTTCACTTGGCCACAATTCCCATCACTGGAACTGGAATCAACCCCGCCAGGAGTCTGGGTGCGGCAGTCATCTACAACGATGAGAAAGTCTGGGATGACCAAGTCAGTAGCATCTAAATGCTTATCATTGTTGTTGTTTTTTTTTTTTTACTGATGGCGGATTAGATACCAATGGGTTGTTTATGTTTGGAAATGGGCAGTGGATATTCTGGGTTGGACCGTTCGTGGGAGCGGCTATTGCAGCATTCTACCACCAGTTCATCCTGAGGGCGGGAGCAGTGAAGGCGCTCGGGTCATTCAGGAGCAGCAGCCGTGTGTAGTTAGTAATTAATGCGGGATTTTTAAATCTTCTGTATTCTTCAGCTTAATTAAGTTTCTGGGTTCGTGAGTAGTGATTTGTGTATTATTATTACGTGGAGGAGAGAATCTTATCTTTGTTGTCCTTTTGTTTTTGTGAAGTGAATATGGTTTGTTGGACGAGGAAGAGTGTTTGATAAAAACAACAATGTCGTGTTTCTTTCTGTCTACCCACAACATTTTACAACTCCACTTCAAGTGGAAATGGGTGATGCTGGCGCCGTGCGTCTTTCGTCACTTGCTTTGTGCTGCTGCTTTGTTTGCATTAATGGCGCCCAGCTTAAGGAAATTAATGTAGACATGTTACACTTTCTCTTTGCCTTCCTAAGTAGGGACTAGGGAGTACTAACTACCGGTTTGGATGGATGGTTCCGCACGACATTCGAACCATGCTGGATTAAAAGTGGTATTCTGTGTGGTGGTGTCAGGGAAGAGATTGAATATGCAATCTATTCATCTGGTTGGTTGGTTGGACTGGTAGAGTTCGATCAAATCAAGCGAGAGCAAATGCAAATGCAGATTAACGCAGTTGCTTGGGCAAATTCTTTTCTGCTTCTATTGTTTTGAAGGTTATGACAATGAGTGAGGTAAGAGGTTTGGATGAGAGTGAGACTTTCTAGGAGCTAGCTTTGTACTCTTCTTCACGTTGCAACGTATGAGTTCAAGTTCACAGGATTGGATGGCTTCAACCTGTGCGAAGACTCTAGGTAAATTGGTTTCAGGTCTAAAGGTGGATGAGGGTGTCAATTGGTACAAGTTTATGTAGTTGAAAACTGAGATCGATGCTTCTAAGCCACTACGTCAAGATTTCTTCCTGGAAAGATGGATTAAAGACCCTTTGTGGATCTCATTTCTTTTTTAAAGACTCGCATACTTCTGTTTCTAATGCGGCCTTTTGGGTCATCAGTTGAATGAATGCTCCGATCCATTTCGGGATGATGAGAATCTTAGATTTGAGGCGTGGCTTTGGGCTGTAGAGCTTTCTATTCTACCTCGCCTCCTCTTACGGCGGAGGTGAAGACAAATGGGTGGAAAACGGGGACGCCTTGTACATTTTCTAACCTCTGGCCGCAGACCCAGGAGCTCTACGATACACGCCTTGCTGGAGTTTTGAGAAGAAGGCTGCTAGCCAGTTGGCTAAGGAGAAGACCACCAGGCAAGTAGGAGCCAAGCAGAGAGCGATAGCTAAAGGGGCTGTTGTTTCAACCATCTAACCTTCTATTGCTTAATCGATAGCTCCATTAAAGATATTTTGCAAAAGTACGAACCAGCGAAATTTCAAAAGACAGTGACGCTCTTACTCAGTGCAGACCAATTTACGAGCACCTTCACGAAAAGATTAATTTTCCACGTCTGAAATTTGTTTCAGCAAGCATAAGAGGAGGGATGATGTTAGGCAAATGGTGATTAGAGCTTCGGGTGTGCGGAGTTGAGCTGTCATGACAAGTACTTGGACCTCCCTTCGGTTCCTGGAATGAATAAGAGTTCAATATTTGTTGGAATTGAGAATTAGATAACAAATTAGATTAATAATTGGAAGGAAAAAAATTTCTCTTTGAAGGGTAGGAAAAGAGATTTTGATCAGGATCATTATTCATCTGCAATATGCTATGTCTAATTTCATGCTTCCAAAAGCGATATTACATAATCTATCCAAACTTGCGGTGTGGGTTTTGGATGTGTTCAGGGAATATGAAAGCAGCTACTCATTGGGTGAACGCGGAGAAGATGTTGAAGGCCAAGAAGGATGGAGGGATGAGTTTTATAAATTAATATACTATACGAGTTATTACGTCATTTGTCATCAAATGAAACTATAATTTTTTGTTCACATCAATAAAATTAGTATGTTTTTTCATACTCAACTGACTATGCTTTTTAATAAAAATAAATTTATATAATGAATTGAACACAATAAATCTCAAAAGATTTAAACTAGTTCAAAAAATAATTTCAGTTACATGTGGAGAAGCGGTGTAAATTTAAAATCTCTTTTTAAATTTTTTCCCTAGTAATTATATAAATCATATTCTTATGTTCGATATAGTAATTATTTAAAGTTAAATTAATTGCATGAAAAAGATATTAATACTATTGGTTTGGTTGACAAAATAGTAAATATATAATTATTTTTAAAATTTCAGGTAAAATATAAAATGCGTGAATTATTAATAGGGTGAAACAATTTTTATTAATTATACTAATGGATTAATGTTAATTTTTTTATTGTGAATATATATACTAAATACATATTTAAATTATTAATTGATAATCAAAAAAATATAAATAAATTTAATCAAGTGATAAACAAGAATGGACAATGAGTGTACTACTAGAATACTCTCTCTATTCTCTTTTACATATCATTTAATTAATTTTTTTGTCAATTTTTATTTGTCATCTAATAATTTTTAATGCATATTTAATATCAAAAACTATCTTAAAATGTTAAATATTAATTACTTCATTATCATAATCAATAAAAAATTCATTCCTTACTAGTAATCATTTACCAATTTTATTTTTTTCAAGAATATTTTTCAAAAATATATTAACCATCTATTTGTTAAATTTGTTCAACCGTAACATTAACTTCACCTTAATTTACTCAAATTAATCTAAACATCATGTATTAGAGGACAGAAAGAGTCAACTAGGCTCACTTCGCAAATAATAAATATACATATGTAAGTGATGAATAAGTATATGCAAGTGATGTATATACATCTGTGTGATGAATATGTGTACTCCAGTTGCACCTAAGAATTTGCGCTCGCTTCGCGTCGACGTATTAACTGTCGAATGCCGTGTGGATGATTGAAATTTGGCAACGAACATGATGCAGACTTATGAGATACTACGTCGTGTATCTATGCCCCCATAAATCCATGACATTCATGCCTCCTCATCCTTTGCCTGCATCCATAACCCTACTTATTAAGTGTTAAATTGTGTGATTTTGGAATTGGTGTGTGTCATGATCTTTGTGATTAAATTAAGTGGTGAATACCAACAATATGTTCACACAATGATTTAGGTGTTATTTAATAATTCACAGATTAAGATGATACTGTATTTATATTTAGATATGCTGAAGATGCGTATGAACCGATCTCAGATGAGTATGGGTTTTATCAAGATTAAGAAGGTGTGATCTCACTAACCACAAAAATAACAAAAAAATAGTGAATGAGATTGTAGTTACAGAGAGTATCGTATCTTCTTATTCTTATATCTGTTTTTAGGTGAAATTTATTTAATCAACTCAATTTCATTTACTTTTTTTTGCATTGTAATTTTTTTTAATTTTTTTTAGTAACATTCAAATTTTCTCCGTGAGTTTAAATTTAAAAGTGTTCTCTGAACTGTTATTACTTTTCAGAGCTTTTCAACTTTCTAATTCTAATGCTTTGAATCTTAGTGAAAATTGATTAAATATAAAACCCACCACTAAACTATCACAACTTCAAATTTTCATATCAAACTCTCAAATTTTAAATTTAGTTACTCAAAAACTAAAATAATATACCATTATTAACAATATCAAAATATACATAATTTTTTTTCACACATCTAGGATCAATAAACGAAACTACATTAGATGCATGACTCGATAAAAATTCCTGCGTAGACATATAGAATTGAAGTAATATGTCACCATTCAAGTATTTAAAAGATTATACAATACTAAAATATGTAATTAAAACTGTTTTATTTTACAGAATATTAAAAAAATAATATAACCACTTGAATATTATATTTTAAACTTTTTTGTTCTATGATTATGAGTATTTGAATTGGAAAGATGAATACAATTTGATATAGAAAATGGAAAATGGTTTATGCTGTGATTTTATTAAAAAAATAATTTTCATTTAAGTTCAGTGTAGAAAATTTGCAAAGTTGAAAGTGATTATATTTCGAAGTATATTCTTAAAATTAATTTTTCTTTTGATAAATTTCTGATGAACATTTTTATTCAATTTTGTTGAATACCAGTTTCAAATGAAAAAAACGGAGCGGAAATCCGGAGTCGATGGATGGAGTGGTATCCCAAGCCAATCTACGTTCACAAATTGGACTGATGCTGACCGAAAGTTGCGGCACAAGATTGCAATATAATTGCGTTGGGCATGTGTCGTCACATAAATACTATTATGACATGTCACATTACTCGAGCGTTGAAGTCGTTCCGTTTTTGTGTTTATAACTTTTACGTGTCAATTCAATTTTACTGTTCATTTTTATTAGTTACTAATGTTTTTTAATAAAAATTTAATATTTATAATTATCTTAAAAAGTCATGTATTAATGATTTTACTATTATAATCAATAAAAAATAATGCTACACCAGTCGTAATTCATCAATTATAAAATATTTTTTATTTCAAATTTTAAAAATATATATCAAACTTTTATTTATAATTCACTGAACAACTAACATTAAATATTATGTTAATCTATTTAATTTAATTTTAAATTATATACGTATATGCTAGGACAGAAGGAATATATACCACTAGCTACTTTTATTTTATCATCAAATGGACCGCATTGGCGTAGGTCTTCTGCAAACAAAAGTCTAATATGGCACTGAATTTTGAGTTTGTCATGGGACATGGCCAACTTACCAAAGAAGCTATTGCAATCTCTACTGGGCCGTGTTTTTGGGCCTCCTCACCCAGCTTCCTAATTGCCCACAAAAAGTTGTTGATGTAGTAAAGCCCTAAAGCCCATTCGGATATATTTACAAAATAATTTTGTCATACAAAAACAAAAACAAAAACAAAAACAAAAATAAAAATAAAAATAAAAATAAAAATAAAAATAAAAATAAAAATAAAAATAAAATAAAAATAAAAATAAAAATAAAAAAAATAAAAATAAAAATAAAAATAAAAAAGTGGAGGTTGGTGTTTGCATATTGTTTTAGTTTTATTGCCTATCCATGAGCATGACATGAGCTAGCCCGGTAATCAGGGATGGCTTTCCAATACTATTAGTCGTCAATTGATAAAGTTTCTGTCCATAAAGCGAGATGAAGTCAATAAAGAAATAAATAGTGTAGGGTTTTTGCCCATGACTTCTTGGGACGTCCGTATGTACTTTTACATGCTTCAATATCTACTACAATATAGTAAGTGATAAATTGTTTGGGGATATAATTCACCACGTAGATTTTGGACACATTAATGAGGAGGTGTCACGTGACACTTTGATCAGCCACATAACACGTTGAAAAGTCAAAAAAATTATGAATCAATGATTAAATGCCTCGTATCATTCAGACTTTTCAAAATATCACTCATTAACAGTGTTCACAATCTATATGATGACTGTCCACTTAGAAGCTTCGTGAGTATAAGTATATTTAACATCAAAATCACTCTTGTCTTTTCAGTTGACAACGGCTAGGGTGTTCACATTTATCGTTTGATTGGCTTTTTGTTCAGAAGACCCAATGTCTAGCTAGAAAGGGCTAGGGTAGGACTTAAGGGACTACACTAAACATAATCATTGGTCATCCACTCACTCTCTCCCGTCTGTCTTAATTTTGAAATTTTGAGTAAATTAATATGAATTTAATATTAGAGATTGAATAAATTAAATAATTTATTTTTTTAAGTTCGTATATATAATAGTTTGTATTGGTGCAAAATGAGTTTTGTTATAAATTAGTAGAATAAAAATTAATAGTTTTTGATTTTTTTAAGATAGTTTTACAATTAGTAAATATGTATTGAAACAAGTAAACGTGGATAAATAATGTCAATTACGTGACAAGTAAAAGAGGAAAGAAGTATGACATAAGTACATTTCCGATGAAGGTTTATGGAGGACGTTTGTGTCTGATCATGAATCTTACTCGACGTTTCATCTCAATGTGGAGGATCGTTTTTGTAATTTTGATGTGTCGCCGCTTCACCTATATGAAGCGCACCATCATGAAAAGGTGTTAAAAGCGCCGAGTTATGATATTTTATACTATGCTTTTCAATTATGAGCAATGTGTATTGATTAGAATTTTTTAAATGATTTGGACCGGACTTTAGACAATGCTTTTCACTTATTAGCACCTGTCAATAATATAAGTTAACTATTCAAATATTGAATATAATTTTTATTTGTGTTTAGAAATATAAAGATTAAAATAATACTTAAGATGAAAGTATAATAGGATAAGTGGGGTTCTAAGTATAGAGTTGTAGGAAATGTTTATTCAATGTGAATAGAATTTATTCGAATAGTGATGTAACATGACACAAATCTCATGTAAGATGACACTATCATGCTTTTCGAATTTATTTAATACGATGCCTAAGTGATCCATGAACTCTATGATCCTTTCTCGTGCTTCTTTACTTGTGTTTAGAACGTTTTATGTATTCTTGTAAAACGAAATAGTCTTCAATTTAAAGTTAGCCATCTATATATTGCTATTCCTTGCCTCTTATACAAATTATACAAATTTAAGTGCACTTGATAGCTCCACCGTGTGTGCCCTCAACAAGAATTGAACTCAGTACCTCTTAGTGAATGTCCAAATTCGTTATCCATTGAGTCAACTCTTGTTGGTGACCATTGTTTTGCTTTCATTGAAATAAAAACATAAATCTTCAAAGAAATAACATTCTTTGAAATAACACATTATGAAATCTTTTATTTGTCATTTAATCGAAATTATTTATCCATTTTTAATTGTCACTTAGAAATTTCAATAAATATTTCATAACTATACCTATCTTAAAAAGTCAAATATTAATCATTTTATTTTTCTAACAAATAACAAAAATCATTTTTTCTCTAATATAGATAGTTCTCTTCTAGATTTTGCACAGCTTAAAAAATATATCAAATATCAATCTATCAAATTTATTTGATAACTAATGTTAACTTTTTTTTAATCCACCCAATTTTACCTTAAATGATATTTATATGAGGACATGGACAATATATTTATAATTCTTTCGAAGGTGAGGTTCCTTTTACCGGGTATTCCGGATGCAGACTTATGCCGCGCAGTTCGGAAAACTCTTCCTACATTTGTGTATGCAATCTCCAACACCAGTAGCTTTGAAAGCTTGATCAGACAACTTATCTCAAAGTCTAAAAATCTGTTGATGGCTTCTAAGTTATCTTCCTTCATTCACCTCTCCCAAAAGATGATCTGTCTGATCCGATCTTTCGAATACTTGACTTTGGCCCTTTGATGACCAAAATCCAAGCCAACTTGTGATATCTTGATACACTGATACAAAACAAAGTTTCCTTTTTAGGCAAACTGATCTAGTTTGTCAATAATTTGTCTATGCATAATTAGTCAGCATGTAATTGATTATTCTTTCCACTTTATTTGTCACTTAACTGAAATTTATTTGTCCATTTTTTATTTATTACGTAACAATTTCAAAGCACATTTGATATTGTCACATATTTTAAAATAGTAAGAAATTAATTAGTTCATAGTCATAATTTATAAAGATGTCATTCTACAACAATATTAATATACCATAATTTACATTTACACAAAATTTAAAAAAAAATTCATAATCTACCTAATTTTAATTTCAAAACCTACGATTATGGGACGGAGAGAGTATGCAGTCGGTGATGCTTTATTTCCCAACAGATATAATATAATTGATGAATGTATGGAATACTAAAATAAATGGTGGTGGTGTAATATTTGGACCATCTTTACTTTTATTTAATTTGGAGTTTTTTTATCATTTGACCCTCCTTCAATTGTTTTTTTTCAAAACTGGCCTCGCATGAGAAAAGTTTTCGGAAATTGCCTCCTTTTAGGGAACCGCTGTTTCAAACCGCGGCTGGCCTCAATCCAACCGCTGTTTGAAACAGCGGTTGATCTGATGTGCTGACTGGGCTATCCAGTCAGCGAACAGGAGGCACAAGTACCTGTTTCAAACAGCGGTTGTCATTCATCCAACCGCTGTTTGAAACAGCGGTACTTCTTCACCTCCATCAGATTCGGCTTGATCTCCATTCCACTGACCAGCCTCAAGTTGAATTTTGTCCGCAGCGTGCTGACATACCTCACCAGCTCCTTGACCGGCAAGATCTTGGGGAGCAACATCTTAATACAGTCAACTGTTAGTAGACATGAATTTTAATCCAAGATGGCCAATCAAAATACAATCAAATCAAAATTAAGTGGTTTTGAGGCTCGATTACCTTTTGACATGTGTTAAAAAATATGAGTATTATTAATAAAAACAAAACTAAAACTATATCGTTTTTCCTTAAATCACCTATGTTTTACACCAAAACTAGCTTATTTTGATTGATTGTAAACTAGCTTAGTGTCACACCCCTAAAGGCCGAAGGCCTTGGAGCCCCGCATGTTTGGCTCGTTGGGCATGCAAGGGGGCTGGATCCGAGTCATTCGAGAGGATGGTGAGGATTAACAACAAGCATATCGGGGCAGTCTTCAAGGGTAAGACTGAACCGAAAGGGGGATCCGAGTCATTTGTCCAAGGAGGGATCGAAGAGGACCAATGCGAAGCTTGCGAGAAAGGTTGTCCGGTGAAGGGCAGCAGCAGTGGGCGTGATCTTGGGCATTCGAGGAACTTATAATGGATCAAAGAAGGTATTCGGAGCATGGGAATGCGGAGGCGCAGACCCGGACCAAAGGAGAACTCAACGAGGATATCGGTTAAGGCGAGGGGCCTTATCCGGGCAGATTTGGTTTCGTTGGAGCTGAGGGCCGAGGCGAGGGATCCAGGCGCATCGAGTTCCTGAATTGGAGCTTAGTGCAGGGCACAAGAGGGCTAGAAGGTCAAGGCGCAGGCTGGGTTCATCATCCGGACAGATCCAATGAACCGGTTAGGCTTATGCGACGTATATGGGCGATAACTTGAATTCTTGATGAATCTGACCAGGGAGACTTGAGGCTATATTAAAATGTGACAATTGATGTATTAAATGTCTAAAGTTCAATGAATATAGCCTAGGTCGTGGTGGTTAAAGTGTTGAAAAGGTGTGGTGCCTTTTCGGATACTTTTCGTGCCTTTTCGGTTGTGAAAGGGTGCGAGGGGTTTGGCCTATATAAGGACCACGCCCCTGCCTCATTTCTGATCGACATTCACTCAGAAAATCATCCCTAAACACTTGTTCTACTGTACTTTTGTATTGTGGGAAAAGTACCAAAATTCCCCTTATTCTCATTGTTGTGCTAGTGTTCTTTGTTTGTTTCTATTCCGCTGCATTTAACACTCTTGGTGTTGCTTAGTGGAGCCTTTGAGAGGCGCCACTGCACCACGGGAGCCCCAAATATTCGGTGAAAATTTGGGAGCCACATCCGACCCCGTGACACTTAGCATCATAGGATCTCGTTCCAGTAGACATGATCTTAGACGTGCAATTCACTTTGCTTGAATTGTTTTCAAACAAGGCAAATAATATGGACTCCCAAATTGGCCTTCCACTGATATTATCCGGCCAAGCACATCTATACATATAAATTTCAGTTCTCCATTTCCAGCATATTATTACGATAATGAGTCAAAATGTCTTCCGAGAAGGACCAACAACGTTGGCCTACTGATGTTGTATTTGATCTCATTTAGGTAGGCGACAAATTAATCTAATTCAACACCTTTTGCAGTTTAAAATTAGTGTACTATGAGTGCACACTTTAAACATCATTATTTAATTTAAAAGTCTGTGTAAATATTTTGTGAATTTGATACCTTGTGATAACACAAGTTAGGAGACCAGTCCACATTTTCAACTAATTAAAACTTGTGCTTGGACCACGACAATAATAGAGTGTCGATAAGATAATACGAACAATATTTCAGATTGAGACATATAA
Source organism: Kalanchoe fedtschenkoi (assembly GCA_002312845.1). Lineage (NCBI taxonomy): Eukaryota > Viridiplantae > Streptophyta > Magnoliopsida > Saxifragales > Crassulaceae > Kalanchoe > Kalanchoe fedtschenkoi. Next base: position 2,385,619 of record NQLW01000060.1, read on the forward strand.
TCATGCAGTGCCGTTTGATGATTAAATCTTAAATTAGTAGGTAGATACAGATAGCAGGCATTTTTATATTAGAAAGGATAATGATGATCCCATAATACTAAGTAAGGTTACAGTCATTTTAAATATGATAGTTTTCTATGAAAATATAGTGAATTTGAGGTATAAGATGGTGGTTTTGGTATTAGAAATATTAATTAATTTTTATTTTACAAATGTCACCTCGTGATGTGCCGATTCAAGTTAAAATTGCGTAATTTTGATTTGATTATATTTAGCTTTGCAGCCTTGAATAAGAATCCCTAAAAAATATATGTATCCATCACTTTTGAGATCTAAAACCTGTAATATGGGGATTTTAATTTCAATATCAAAACATAAGGGATGAATAAAAAATGTATAAACTATAATTATTGCATGTTAATGAAATTCTGAAAAAAGTCATATAATTCGGCTTAAGGTTTTTGACGTGAGAAATTGTAGAGACACGGAAAGTAATTAATGACACGTTTAAGCAATACTCCCTCTGTCCTCTTTTACATGTCACTTAACCGATTTTTTTTGTTCACTTTTACTTGTCACTTAACAATTTTCAATGCGTATTAAATATCAACAACTACCTTAAAATGTCAAACATTAATTACTTCTTCCTCATAATCAATAAAAAAATCATTCATCACCAGTAATAATCTATCAATTTTACTTTTTGCACGAATTTTTTTAAAAGAACACCAACCACCCACTCATTAAATTTGTTCAATCGCTAGCATTAACTTCACCTTAATCTACTCAAATTAACCTTAAACGACATGTATTAGAGGACGGAGGGAGTAGCATGTAGCAGCAAGCAGCGATTTGGTATTTTGATTCCTAAGAACGGTGTTTAATGACTTTATTTTTTATATTATGTTGAAAAGTTCACTAATATGACAATATTATACATAGTCAGACATATAGCTCGGAAGGGTGTGTTTTGTTTATGAAAAATTTGGGGTAAAAGAAAATTTGGTGGAAAGTATTTTCATCCATGAAATTTATCATACTTTTTTTATTTAGTTTGAGATAAAAAAATTTAAAGAATGCTAAAAATTCTTTATTTTAAATAAAATTTTCTTCATATTTCCATCTAATTTTCATACAAATTTTTCTTCTCATCTTCTCACAAATTTCCCTTCTTATTTTCCATCAAAATTTTCTTTCCATCAAAATTTTCCTAAACCAAACACACCCTAATATATTATTAGTAATCAATTTTCTAACGTGTTAAAATAGCTTGTGTCTTCATTTGGAATTGGCACAAGCAGGTTGGTGTCCAGTTATTACGAGAGTGCACCATCGATCATGTGGCCTGCACATTTCGTCACATACACCCTCCGTCTAATCGAAGAGATTTAAGATTAATTTTGGTGGATTTAAAAGATATTAATATTAGTTATCTTATCAAATTTAAAAAGTTTGTATCTAATGTACTTTTTTTAAAAAAATTTGTGTATAGTGTAAAATGTGATATATTATTAGTGGTGTAGAAAAATTTCTTTATGAATTATATTGATTAAATAATTAATTTCTTAATTCTTATGGTAGGTGACATATTAAACGTGTGTTGAAATTTTTGGCTGATAAATAAAAGTAAATAAATAAATATTAGTTAAGTGAGTTTTACTCAAAGAGCTATTTTACTATTTGTTAAAATAATAAGTTAAAGTTGTAATTTCGTAAACTAGTATTATACCGAAGAAATTAACCTAAATATATCCTTCTCCTCCGGTCGCTTCTTTTCCTACTCTACTTCTCCTTTTCAACTATTTTCTCAGTATTAGCTTATTTGGTAAACTGGTTTGCATCATTTGGTGCTTTCATTGAGAGAAAGTAAGAGTATGCAGACCAACACAAATTTCTCAATTGGATGGGATGTGATCAATCGGATATTGATTGAGATGCAACAAAGCAATCAACAGATCCAGGAGAAGCTACATGCGGAACAACTTGCTAAAGCCTGAAGGATGAAGGAGATTCACAAAACGTTAAGTGACGGGGATGACCCTTTCCAACATCCTGAGGATTCCAATACATGAATTATTTTTTTTTGCGGATCAAATTTTCACCTTAGGTCCGGTGTTCATCCGAAAAAGTTATTTTTTCGGGTCATAATTCTAAACCCGAAACCGTCCCTCAACAAAATCCGAAAATTAAGTTTGCGGATTACTTTTCGGAATTATTTCGGAATATGGGGAACGATATTAAAAAAATTAAAAATAGAGGATCATTGGCGGGCATTTTTCGGACTTTCCTTTTTCGGATCTTGTGGGGATTCTTGTCAGACCAAATTTCGAATCTCTCTCGGATCATTTGCACTAATTTTCGGGTTTGCACAAATTTGAACAAAAAAAATGGCGTAAATGTTCCGATAAAATCCCGATAATTCAGCTGAAAAATATAAAATTGAATAAAAAAATTTAAGAACAAATCCGGTTTATATCCGAAAAGATACCGAAAATTAGTCCGAAAAAAAATCCGAAACAAGTTTGAATATATACCGAAGATTTAAAAACAAAAAATGTCGATTATAAACCGAAACATATTCGAAATTATACCGAAAATATAAATATTAATATACCGACACATATTCGGAAATAATCCGAAACATTTTTAATCAATATAAAATTCGAGTTGATGCCCGATAATTGTCTGAAATCAGTCTGAAATAGGCCCAAAGTCTTTCCCTTCGATTTCGCTCCACGGCCAATCTGAAAATAGAAACCCCAAAAATATCCGGAACTGATCCGAAATGGTTCCTATGAAGACCCGTTAACCAATGTCAGCCCGTTACAGATCGTAAAATCGTCCGACACACGTCCGAAATATGCTTTCGAACCGTTTCACATCCGAAATATTCGACTGCAAAACTATCGAAATCTGGTAGTGTTCAGACCTTGTCGAGACTAGTGACATCCAAGCTGATGAAGTTGAAACCGAAATAACCACTGAAGTGGATATTGTGGAGAAAAATGAGGAGCTCCGGGCCTTGGATGATTTTAGCTTGAGCAAAGCAAGGAACTTCGGACTAAGGAGAATGTGAGCTCTATGCAAAGCGAGCCCACTTATTCTCGAATTTCACTAGATGAGGGCAAGGTTATGGTGATAAAGTTAAATGTTAGAGACAAACCCCTTCCCTTACTACCGGAAACAAGAATGGCAGTTGAAAAGAGACTTGTTACTCTTCCTACCTCACCTATGATGATTAATGACAAGGTTCCAGTGAGAGATTCAAATAATAATAAATTTTTCAGTCCTTATACTACTTGCGTTGATGAGTATGTTGAGGTGTGAACGCTGCTTAGCCATAGCTTGAAGTTTACATTGAGACTGTGCATGTAAGGTATTTGTAAAAATGTCTCTCTAAAAATTTATTTTTGTATTGCCAACTTCTGTAGCCTAATGGAGCATCAGAATGGAATATTGAAATTAGGAGTTGCACTCAGATTAATTTGGCTTCGAAGACCTCCTCCATAGCTGCTTGATTTACATGAACACTTTCCCAAGCCAAGCCAAGCCACGGAAGGAGCAATGATATTTGAACAAATAGTAATGAGAGCTACAATAGAATTTTTGAAAGACTTAGAGATGGGTTTGCTGAGCGTAACCTTGCCCTTAGTGTAGACTGCACTCAGGTTAATATCATTGTAGCTCTCATGAGCAATGATATTTGAACAAATAGTAATGAGAGCCAACACGCACACACAATCCTCCTCTCACAGCACCACAAAATACTTATTCTTTCCCAACACAAAGTCAACCACAAATCGATCTCCTCAACGCCAATCAATAATGGTTCCAATAGCCTACAACCTCCCAAAACTTATAAAAATAATTCTCGCTATTTTGGTTCCTCTTACAACAAACATCACCACTAAACACCCGATTCTCCAATCAATTGAGCCAACTTGTGTCAGTGAGGCTCTCAAGGATCCTAATTGGTGCAGCGCAATGTCAGCTGAATTTGATGCACTTGTTCAGCATGGTACATGGGATTTGATTCCTCATCAAGATCACCACTCGGTATCCTGTTAGTGGATTTTTCGAGTCAAGCGGAATCTTGACAGCACAATCAATATATATACGGCTCGACTAGTCGCTCGAGGATTTCAACAACGACCGAGAATTGATTTCAAAGGAACTTTCATCCGGTCACTAAGCTAGTGACCATTAAAACCATCCTAAGCTTGGCTTTATTTCAAGGTTGGCCTTTGCGTAAATTAGACATTAATAACACCTTTCTCAATGGCACATTACACAATGATGTTTCTATGCAGCAGCCAGCAGGATTCACTCATTCGGCACATCCTGATTATGCATGCAAGCTTCACAAGGTAGTAGTCTTTGTTAAGCCCTTCATGTCTTGTATAAAGAACTTTGAACCTTTTTTTGTTAACAATGACTTTTGCAAACTCTGTATTCGATGTTTCCTTATTCATTTACAATTGCGAGGGGATTGTTATGTATCTTCTTATGTATGTTGATGATCTCGTACCTACTGAGAATAATGGCAAGCAGCTACAGAGATTCACTGATAAACTCAATGTTCATTTTTTCTTAAAGACTTAGGCCTGCTCCATCACTTTCTTGGTGTTGAAGTTATTAGTATAAACACTCGCCTATTCCTGTCACAACATAAACACATGACTAATTTGCTCTTTACATTCTCTATGGCTCGAGCTAAGGAAGTCTCCACTCTCGGGTGTCCTACTATTGAACTGATTCTACATAGTGATTCTACGTCGACAGATTTCATATTTACAGACAACTCGTCGGCGGCCTGCAATTCTTATCATTCACTCGTCCTGATATAAGCTTCTCCGTTAATAAACTGTCCTAGTTTATGCATAGTCCGAATGTCACTCATTGGACTGCTCTAAAGCGGGCGCTTCAATATTTAAAGGGGATAATCTTCCATGACCTCTTTTTAAGCAACACACATTCATCTACTATTTATGCCTTCAGCGACTCAGACTGGGCTAGTGACAGGGTATATAGTCTATCTTGAGCGTAATCCCATCTCTTGGAAGTCCACCAAACAGAAGACGGTGTCTCGCTCCTCCTCGTAATCCGAATATAAAAAGTTGCTAATGCTACTACGGAGGTCTTCGGGATCAGTAATTTGTTGCTTGAACTTAAGGTGTCATCTCATACACCACATACAGTTTATAGTGACAACACTGGAGCAGTCTACTTATCTGCCAACCCCGTCTTTCAATCTCTCATGAAATACATTACTATGGATCATCATTTTGTGCGTAAGAAAGTTAACAATGGTACTCTCAGAGTTTATCACATTCACACAATGGATCAATGTTCAGATATTCTCACAAAATCTCTTCATCAGAATCCTTTTCTTCTATTACGGTTCAAGATTAGAGTCACCTCTGGAGCTTCCATCTTGCGGGAGCGTGTTAGCAATATACTATTCTCAGTTAACCATAACAAAAGTCTGTCGATAAATCTTATCATGAGTAGTCAAACGCCATCAGTCAACAACAAATAACAAATTGCAGATAAGCGTTATAAGGAATTTGAACATCTATATCAACTTTTTATTTTTTATCACTGTAACAAATATCATTATAAATACTATATCTCATATACGTCTACCAAACACACGTCACATCATAAGTTTTGATGAGTGTTGTGGAGACCAAAATCAACAAACGCCCTTCGACCTAAAACTACCGGCCAAGTCTTTTAATTTATGGTGTTCCTTAATAGATGTGTCTCGTGCTTACAGTTTCGTAGTTCTAAGCATATTGGCGTAATTTTATAAACACATGAATATATACCAACTTCTCGTTCCATGTCCCACAATTTGATGCACTATGATTTTTTCTCATTCATTATCTCAAAGTTTACCACATCCTAAAAGGCTATTTCATAACTAATCAGAAACCTAAAGTTCTAAACTTATATGGATGTTTACTTGAGTGTCCAATGCTCTCAGAATTAACGATTACATATTTGAGATTGTTGAGCATATTAAGTGGTATTATCCCACATCGCCCAGTAGAAACTTTCAATTGATCCTAATATATAGTTGGGCTCCCCCACTCATTGTCAATTGGTTTTGAGTGTGAATTCGACAAATTCACATGGTATCAGAGCGGGTTTTGGCCGCACTCTTAGAACATGCCCGTGACGGTTAACTAGGTCCGCACGAGGTCCCACTTGTCGAGGTTAACAAAGGTCCTCGCAAGTGAGGGAGAGTGTTGAGCATAGTGGTATTATCCCACATCGCCCAGTGGAAGCTCTTAAGCGATCCTTATATATAGTTGGGCTCCCCCACTCATAGCCAATTGGTTTTGAGTGTGGATCCGACATTTCTACATGGTATCAGAGCGGGTTTTGGCCGCACTCTTAGAACATGCCCGTGACGGTTAACTAAATCCGCACGAGGTCCCACTTGTCGAGGTTAACAAAGGTCATCGCAAGTGAGGGGGAGCGTTGAGCATATTAAGTGGTATTATCCCACATCGCCCAGTAGAAGCTTTAAATTGATCCTAATATATAGTTGGGCTCCCCCACTCATTGCCAATATTTTGAACGTGGATCCGACATTTCTACATGGTATCAGAGCGGGTTTTGGCCGCACTCTTCGATCATGCCCGTGACGGTTAACTAGATCCGTACGAGGTCCCACTTGTCGAGGTTAACAAAGGTCCTCGCAAGTGAGGGGGGGTGTTGAGCATATTAAGTGGTATTATCCCACATCGCCCAGTAGAAGCTCTAAATTGATCATAATATATAATATATAGTTGGGCTCCCCCACTCATTGCCAATTGGTTTTGAGTGTGGATCCGACAAATTCACAGAGATCGTTTTTGCAACCAATATGCCCGTCGTAAATCGTAGTGAAGATTAACAACTGTTTATTTGCTATCATCATTTCTAGCTTTCGAAATAACCACCGCAAATCTCCCAATTGATGATCATTCTTTTGATCACATTTAGACCTGATTTATTCGATCGCATATTTCTGAATACAAAATAAAATCTCTTTATTTTTTTTCCTTTTTCTTTCCCATTTTCTTCCTTCAAATTTCACTATGTCAACCTTTTCCACCTTTCGACCGACTTTCTGCCCCGCTCATCGGAAATGTATATGCCTCTACGTCCAGCACACGATGTCGTCAAAAAACATGTTTTCTCCTCCGCCTAGCCACTCGACGCGGCGTCAACCAACGTAACATCGTCCCTAATCTTAAACCATAACTTCTTTCTCTTCCCCACGGGGTCCCTTTCTTTTAACTCATTTTCTCTTCCACAATGTGTGTGAGTTTTCGTTTTTTCTAATTAATAGTTTGTCATATATGTTGTTGTTTACCGACTATATTAGCTATGATTATTTATAAAAGTTGTTGAAATTTTATTCGGATTAATTGGTGACGTAAATGTTAAATTTAAACTTGTTACATTGTGTTGTAAAGATTATTGATGTTTATATGAACTGGTGCTGCAAAGATATTTGAATGTTAGATTCTTGTAGTTGAAACACTACTACAGATTTATATTTTTAACCACATTTATTTATGTTCGATTACAACATTTCTCAAATGTGGTTGAAACGACTGTCTTAAATAGCGAAGTACAAAGTGTGGTAATAAGTGTTGAGCCTACCAACCACGCTTCTTGGATCAGACATTGTAATTGGTTCAATACTAATTACCACGCTCCGTGGACCAAACATCGTAATTGGTTCAACACCAATTATCATGCTTCGTAGACCAAGCGTGGTAATTGGTTTAATACTTATTACCAAGTTTGGTCCAAGAAGCGTGGTAATTTGTGTAAACCAATTACCACGATTGGTTCTTTTTATATATTTTTTTTATAATTTCATAATATTATATATTAATAATTTACAAACTAAATCAAGGAAATCAATTACATTAATATATCGTAAGATACATCAAACAAAAATCAATTATAACAATATATGGTAGCCTACAAACTGCCAGTCACATTAAGCCGATACACGTCATCATATACGCTGATATATCCTCTCTAACCGAGTCGATATCTGCATCAGAATAAGGTGTGCGACTCTCGCCAAAAAACTGTAAATATACAACAAATCTATTAAAAAAAGTTAAAGGATAATAAATATTATAATAATACAAAAATGGTGAAAAAAAATTAAATTTTACCTGTTGAAGGCCGAATCATGATCTGTTAGGTCAGAGAGTTAGACCCTCGATAACACGGCGTATGTTCGTACACACATAGTGACCGCACATCTTCGATTTTGGAGGTTGTCGTGGACACTATTAAAAATTCATATAGTCAGTACGATAGAATTATATGATAATTTATATATTACTTTTGTGTTTAGATTGAAAATCTTACCGTCATCTTCACTCACGATACCAACCCGTCGTATCCACATCATCGTCGAAGACCACTGAACATATTATAAAAAATGATGTGAGTTGCTATTTACAAAAAATTATAAAAATAATTACTACATGATAAATATATTTTATATAATATTTACAAAGAAATTGCAGTAAATAAAACTAGATTTTTTTAATTTTTTAAAAAATATTTAATTTGATATTTAAAAATCACCAAATACTAATTTTTTGAATTATATTAGAATCTATTTTGTCTAATATTTACAAAAAGTATACAGAAAATAAAATTATAATTTTGAGAATTTTTTTTTGAAAATCTTTAAGTTGATATTTAAAAATTTAAAAATACTAAGTTTTTCCAAAATATATATCAGAATCTATTTTTTCAAATATTTACAGAAAAATACAGTAAATAAATTATAATTTTTTGAAATTTTTAAAATGAATCTTTTAGTTGATATTTAAAAATTAATAAATACTAGTTTTTTTTTAAAATATATTATCTTCCAACTCTAGCTGCTACTGGTAACTTGAATTGATTAAAAATATATTAATATTAGGTATGTATTTAATAATTTTTTTAAGATTTTATATAAAAATAGAATGAGGTAATGTATTATTGGTGGTGTGAAATAAGTTTTTTATTTTGATAATAAGGTTATTAATGTTTAATTTTTTGAGATAGGTTAGGATATTAAATATGTATTAAGATTGTTAGATAAAAAATAAAAATTAAAATAAGTGTTAGTTAGTCAGAATTGGATGACTAGATAATATTATTACCATATATAAACATTTGACTCAATCTTCTCCAACTTTATTTATAGTATTACCATGAATCTTGTCTAAGATTTTGGTTTGTCAAGGGTTCAAGCATTCTTCAATGAGGGGGCGGACCGGGCGGTCAAAGTTTATGGATGTAGCACATAATTGTCAAACTGTAGCTTCTTGTCCGTTTAAGTGCAAGCATCCAGTAAGCTAAAAGATATTTTTTTCTCCCTCTTTGTATGTAATATTTCAGAATGAAATATAAATTTGTGCTGGTGTCTGATGAAGTAGGCTATTTGACTAAATCTCGCAAACACCTGGTGTCTTATTCTTTATTATTTTAGTAGTTTTTATTTTGGTAGTATATAATTGTAGTGGTTATTGTGTTTTAAAATGCATAGGATATCCTGTCTAATATATCTGGAGATAGTCCGGAGAGTAGTTCTGTCTAGGAGATTGGATATTCGAAATAGATTGTTGTGTCTCTCCAATCATTTTTGAAAATCATCTATTATAATTAGCGATTTAATAATTTACTTGTTAAACTATAGAACATGGTGGACTGGTAACAACATTACTTTCTAGTGCTTAGTTTGAAAGTTAATCTGAAAGGATATAAACATGTTTAATGTTCAAATCAGGAAAGTAAAGCAGTAGTAAATTGTATTGTAGAAAAGTGGAGATGTAGGTGAAGTGTCTTCTTCTTGTATTAGTGTTTACAAAACTTTGTGATGATTAGCTTGAAGAAAAAAAAAGATTGTATATGTTGTCAAATTTCTAACAGGCTGAATTTGTCAATTTAATTGACTTGGTTTACAAGTTATGAACTTTTTTGTTTTTTTTGTATATGTCACTTAACCGATTTTTTTTGTCTTTTATCAATTTTCAAAACATATTTAATATAAATAACTATCTTAAAACGTCAAACATTAATCACTTCATTATCATAATTAATAAAAGAATTCATTCTTCATCTGTACTCATTTACCAATTTTACTTTTTGCATGAATTTTTCAAATAAATATTAACCACCTGCTTATTAAATTTGTTCAATCGTTATCATTAACTTCAACTTAATCTACTCAAATTAATCTTAAACGAGATGTATTAAATAACTGACGGAATATGGTGCTACTACTATTCCCTTTGGTTTAAAATAATTTTAATTTGGATTCTATCTCATTTTCTTCATATTTGTTTAAAAATGTAAAGTTATGAAGAAAGCATCAAAACATCTTTAAGTTAACATCCATTTTTTTTTTCATCAATTTTCTCAACTCAACTTTCTATAAACATCAAACATATAATTTCATTAACTTTCCTTTAAATTTTTTTTTCTATATCAAATAAGATAACATTGAATAAAATTTCCATTCTTATTATTATTCTATCTAGAATGTACCTCTAGCCCTTCTCTGCAGTCAATGATGAACAACCAGTATCATGATCTTTGATGCACGTGATTTTGTATGGCTACATTTGCGAAGTTTTTTGGGACTGAGTAGATGTTGAAACATGATGGAATTGGTCAGGCTACCTCCTGGGTGATTATGGCTCATGATGATACTGGCTTGGTCATGTTTTTGACGGGTTGACTCAGTTGTAATTGAGATTTGGTTGTGGCCTAGCTTTAGTGATTTTTGTTGGTTGTTCAACACCTATCTGAACTATGGGTGGGTTGAGAATCTGGCGGGGGTTGAGATCGAGGTGTGCTCATTATAACATATTTATCATGTTCAGAGCACCGTTAGTCTCTGAAGCCTCCTGCCAGTTGTAATTGAGATTTGGTTGTGGCCTAGCTTTAGTGATTTTTGTTGGTTGTTCAACACCTATCTGAACTATGGGTGGGTTGAGAATCTGGCGGGGGTTGAGATCGAGGTGTGCTCATTATAACATATTTATCATGTTCAGAGCACGGTTAGTCTCTGAAGCCTCCTGCCTTTGGTAATGGGGCGTGTTGTGATCGGAGACTTCTAGACATCATATGCGAGCGCAACGCTTCTCATTTTGCGTATCTCATCCGAGTGTTTTACTAAATCTCACATTTCACTGCCTCCCTTTTCAGGGTATAGAGTTCATGCAGGTTCTGTCTCTCCTGTGCGTCATAGAAATGGAGATCATCACTTTAACTCTACTTTTGCTCATTCTGATGATATGCCACATCGAGGACGTGGCAGGGGAAGGGACTCTGGTAAATTCAATGAGTCGCCACCTCGTTTCAGTCGGGGTAGGGGTGGTGCAAGGCCATTAGGCAGAGGTTCTGCTGGACATGTAGTTCGCTCGGGGCCTTTCAGAGGTGAGACTACAGGAAAAAGTAATCCCAATGTGCAACCAAGGGAAGGAGATTGGTATTGCTCAGATCCCGCGTAAGTAAAATATCATTACCTTATCTGATATATTTGATCCGTTGTTGCTTGTATTGCTGCTAGAGTTTTATGTGTGTGTGCCGTCCATTGAATTTACTGAGATTGCCTTGTGATAGAAAGATTCAGTTTCATATTGGTTCACGTTCCTACAGTCTGGGTGTTCTATATTCACGTATCAATTTTTTGCCCTGCTTTTTATTATGTGTTTGGACAAATGTATTATATTGGTAGCATAATTATTAGAGATTTCAAAATTAG
>NQLW01000060.1:2403158-2415018 GCA_002312845.1 Kalanchoe fedtschenkoi
TATATATATATATATATATATATATATTTTACATAGAAATAAATATTTTAGGTGCTAAAGTTTTCGACTAGTTTCACACCATCTAGTATTTCCGTCAATTTTTCAGTTAGTTACCGGTTTTTTTTTTATATTTGAGAATTCCAGCCAGCTTGCGATCATATACTGGCTAACTAAATAAGTTTTTACTTATTAAATATTCATAATACTTTTCTAATATTTTTATGTCTTTCTTCCTACTTGGCTCTTGCACGCGATAAGTGCTTTATCTGTTCCTTTAGATCCTTTCTTTACATGACACATGTCTATCCTTTCGATGTTACCTGCACACGCAAATGACATCCACATCCCGTGGTTGCTGCGCTTGGGAAAATGTATTATTCAGTCCTTTGATATGATGTTGTCCGCTCTTTGCTCCAAAAATTCCTTTTAGCATGTTGTTGGACTTATACCTAAAATAAGTCTGAAATACAAATACTTGTTAAAACCATTAAATAATACTTTATAGCAGCCAATAATTAAGTTAGTTAAGTATATAATGAACCGAATAATTTGATCTCATCACACATGCAACCTATAGGATTTACTATTTAATCCAAAATTCAACTTGTACCAACTGTTCATTTTAGCGTCAACCTATCTATAGAACAATTGTTGAACCTTTAGTTGAACCAACCCGTCCTAAACCATATCAATATAAACACTTAACAAGAGTTTATGAACTTCTTAAGGAGTTCAGAAATTTTAGGGCAACAATTGAAGAACACACGAAGGATGGATATAGAGTAACTCTAAGATCTAAAGGAAAAAAACAAGAGATTGGCCAAAATAGGCATCAGGAACTATTATACTTTACACCATATACTTAATCTACAAATGCTATCACACCAGAGAAGTAAAGAGGTAGCTTCTCCAACAGTTTCTGAAGATAAAGAGGAAAAAGGAGAAGTAAATATACCCAGACAAACAACATAACCTTCTCATAGAACTCAAGCTTTACCGACCTACATAACCAGAATGCCATATCCTTAGAGATTAGCCAAACATAAGGAAGACAAGGAAATCTCCAAATTCACATATATACTTAGGCAACTTCACGTAACAATGTTGTTTATCAATATATTGAGGCAAGTACTTATCTACGCCAAGTTCTTTAAAGATACAAATGCCCATGTTTAACGTCTTCTCTTATAACGGTCATGGTGGCCTGTCCAATGAGACATCATCTAACTTACACTAGCTTCTTTTTGTTGTCTTTGAGCTCGTCTAAATGGAAATTCTAGTATGGATTGCAAGCACTCGTCATCATGTGAAACTCCTTTTTGAGACATTTTTTGAACATCGAAGAGGGGATCCTTCTTATTCAAATCTCTTGATGCAGGGGTAGTTCGCGCAAATGTAGTGCGGTGGTCTTTCATTAGACGACATTTTAGGCTTGGTTTTGTTAACTCCATACCGACCAACTTCTAATAAGGTTGCATTCTTCTGATGCCCTAAAATTGTTTTGTGTTTAGCTTGCACATGTAAAGAGAACACCTTAGAATTCTATTTAACCTGTTTAACTTGCACACGTGAAGAAAAAAACTTAGCAATTAATCCATCATCCCTCAGGTTGAAGAAAACAACTTAGCAATTGATCCATCATCCCTCATGTTGAAGAGCCCCATCATGAACCGATGTATTAGTATCCAAACCGGGCTCCTAATCAATTTTTTTTTTGTCTGGGTAGTCTTGTAGTTACTTCTTAAAATATTCACCCAAAATGAGTATGTGTCTCCATCATTGAGTACTTCAATATCTGCATCTCCACCAATGAATGAACGGTTGAACACCTCTCTGTCTAAACAAATATACCGGTTTCCTATCCAGAATTTTCATTTTCTGTCAACAACTTAAAAAATAAGAATGGAACTCATACGCAAGACATGTGTATGTCCTTTCTTGCAAATTGTTATTGACTCCGAGAGAGGTCTTCTCTAATAATCCCTTAACAATATCATATAACCTTAAGCCGTTAAGAACTTCAATGTTATGACTTTCATAACTAAAACCTTATTACTAACAATTCCATAATATTTTTCTTGAGTTTGAGAAGAAAAGATTACTTTATTGGGAATGATACTAGGTCATCATGGATAGGTTAAACTTCTATGTCATTATGCCTTCTATCAATCTTATTTACTATTTGCACTTCTCTTTCTTAAATTTTGGTAGATCTTGGTCTTTTACCACGTGCCATGCTTAAAGGTTCAAAAACTAAATGTTAACAAAAAGTGTTATGATAGGTCTAAAGGCATAGATCGTGTACCAAGAATTCGGAATATGGAGTTTGGTGTGAATTAGGCGAAAAATTGATGGTAGGGAAGGATTTTTGAGTTTATGGAAGAAGAGATAAAAGTTCGAAAAACTGAATTGTCCGTGAATTTCATTTCATTTTATTTATTCAGATTACTTGTGATAAATTTTCAACAAAAATATGTGAATATTCAGTAGATGAACCAAAATTTTCTTTTAATATTCATCTATATTTTACTCCACAATTTCCATGTAATTCAAACATGAAATTGATCCCCTTTGTTTTTCAACTGAACCAGACACAATAGTGTGCAGGTTTTATTTTTTATTTTAAAAAAAGACTATATCATTCTATTAAAAGCGAAAAAAAACACAAAAAACTAACGACCCTACAACAACGACCACAAATCTAACAAAGCTCGCATGCCGACACCGCGGGGTGATTCACTCCCAGCTGTCCACCCAAATTAGTCCTAACTCTCCGATAATATAATGTGTATCTAATATCAATAACTACCTTAAAATATCAAACATTAATCACTTTATTTTTATAATTAATAAAAAATTAAATTTTCACAAATAATAATCTATCAATTTTACTTTTTGTATGAATTTTTTAAAAAATAAATGATCACTCATTACAGAACATACACAACTCTAGCTTTCATGGGATAAAACCTTTGAGATTATCATTCATGATCTATGTTCACCCCTTAATTGCTTGGGATATAAACATATGTATATAGGGGACGAATCAGGTGAAAATAATTAATCACTCATTGCACAACATACACAACTCTAATTTTATCACGCAAAGCGAAAGTAGTTGAATAAATAGTTAAATAATTAATTTTATAACTAGTAACATGAGGTCGAATACAAGGAATTGGGTGCTTGTCTAAATGCTATTATGTTAGTTACTATATGTTCAAGTTTTGAACATAAATTGAGTTTGTAGTTATGCAGGATAAAGTAGTCCTAAGATGCAATAAATGGGCTACACGGTGGTATAGGATGTAACAAATGAACCTAAATGACTAATTTTTTTACATATTTTACTTGGTCATGTATGGTTCATATTCAATTTTGGATTGTCTTTTGTCTTGTACTCGGTCCAGTAGAAATTTACACGATTGAGTATGCACCAGTTTGTAGAGTTTTATCTTTGTGTTCCATGGTCATTTGAGTCATTTCATTTATATTTCTCTAGCTCCGAAAATTTTTAAAATCCTAACCAAATATCAAGTATCTAGTCCATGCAGATTTTTTCTGATTTGTCCTCGATTTGTCTCGTTTTGAATTTGTTTCGCTTCTTTTTTACTATAAGCTCCATTTTGAGGTATTTTTCATAAATTAACAATAAACACAATAAAAAGTTTTAAAATAATTGGGGAACGATTCAAATCGCTTAAAAATATAACTTTAAAATGAATGTATTTTTCCTAAACCAATAAATAATTTATCCATATAGGTGTGTAAATTTATAATAATTTATTTATTTATTGATTAAATTAATAAGACAAATAATAGAATATAATGAAATAGAGAAACTATTAAATTCAAAGATAAAGTGTTTGATTTTTAAACTTTGATATACAATAATTTATGCGTCAGTTATGAGATATTGAAATTTTTAGTGTGTAAACTGGTTTATCATGTGATAATAGACTTAATGTCTCAATTAATCAATGTTTGTTATGTGATGTGATTAATGGTGGTATGAATGAAAATAGGAGTAACATTGAATATAAGGTGATACCTTATATATGTATGTAAAGGTAAGAAGAGTAAGGGTAAGAAATCAGACAAAATAACGTTTGCTTCTTCAATCTATTTTAAGGTATTTATATTTATACCCTTAATATCCTAAAACTTTAAAACTATATCCTAAACCCTACAATCTAAAAACCCCAAACCTCAAATGCCTGAAAACCTTAAAAACCTTAAATCCTAAAATCTCATATTTTTCCCTTCAAAATACTTCTTATAAAAAATAGTTAATGTTTTTAACTTTTATTATTATAATTTAAACATAACGCCATAAATTAAAAAAAGGATAAATAATATGATAAAAATAGAGAAACTATTAAATCTAAAGATAAATTGTTCGATTTTTAAGCTTTTGATGTATAACATTTTATGCGTCACTCTTTTTATAACTCATAATTCAAGAAATTTTATGTAAATTATGTTTATCATGTAATAATAGACTCAGTCAATCGATGTTCATCATGAGATATGTTAAATGTTGGTATGAATTAAACTAGGAGTTACCGAACATAAGATAACACCTTATACGTAAGAGATCGCACAAAACAAAGTCGTTGTGTTAGTTTTTCCTGTTTTAGAGTATTTATGGCTTACTATATCCTAAAAATATAAAAAAGTAAACACTAAAATCTAAAAGTTAAATTCCAAATTTCAGAAAAATCTTAAAAACCTTAAACCTGATATCCGTTTTCCAATAAAAATAATTATTAAATAATAATTTAATTTTTCTTTGAGTTCATTACCTGAGAGTCTATGATAATTATTGTCCAACCTACTTCGTCTTCACCAAGTACACGAAGGGGAGCTATGTTAAAAAATTAATTCTCAAGTACAAGATCTTTTATGTTAATTATCAAGAACAAAAAAAATATGTAATACCTGAATTCATGATGGCTTGGTGATTGCCTATGTCTACTACTGCGGAATCTCTTCACAAAGGAAGAACAATTATTGCTTATTTGGTGTGTTGAGGACCATAACCAATAGCCTCTATTTATACTGTTTATCACTGCTTAATAGGGTTCCCATAATCCCCTTAATTAGGCAATATTGATATCTACTCATTATTTTTCATATATTACCTGAATCATAACGATCCTTATTGATCACAAATTATAAACTCATTAAATAGCTAATATAATTGAACATTTATAATAATAACCCAATATAGAATAGGAAATCAAATTTCCTAACCATCTCCCACTTGGGTTATACACTATTCAATTATATCACAAAATCTTTAGGCGCGCTTTTGTATGCTATTTTTTTATTTCCCTTAAAACAATCAGGTCCATCTATTATATAGATAATGGAATTACCGTGATTTTCAACACATTTAATTTGTGACAAGACCACGACAACCATCATATACCAATATACTAAACAAGAGAGATCAAATATGGATGAGTAGCATGGAAATTTCATAAATGTGATCTCAAGGCAATGAAAAATTTCCAACTGATCTTTCTTTATTCTTGAGTGAGATCATTCTAAAATCTTTATGACACAATTTGAAATTGTATAATAAAGAGCATAAATGAATTCAAAAATAGACATTTGAACCATCAATTTTGTTGTGCAGAAACATAGTAAGCAATAGAACAAAACATAGAACAAGAACACTCTTACTAAACCAAGGTATCATCCAGAATAACACCCATATGAGCAATGTGCTCATGAAAGACCTTAGGTATCAATCCCTTGGTTAGTGGATCAGCTAGCATAGACTTTATTCCTATATGTTCTATCAAAATTTGTCTATTCTGAACTCTTTCTTTAACAACTAGAAACTTAATATCAATAAACTTTGACTTTGTCGAGCATCTGTTGTTATTAGAATACAGGACTGCCGAGTTATTATCATAGTAAATCATTAGAGGTCTGCCAACTCCAGCTACAACTCGTAATCGCGTAACAATATTTTGTAGCCAAAGACCATGGTTGGATGCTTCATAACAGGCTACAAACTCCGTTGCCATAGTTGAAGAAGCCATAAGAGTCTGTTTTACAGACTTCAATGATATGGCTCCTTCAGCTAATATGTAGACATAACCTGATGTGGAGCGCATGCTATCTTGACATCCAACAAAATTGGAGTCAGAGTACCCAAATGATCTCCAAATTTTCTGATCTCCGATAAGTGAGCATGTAATCTTTTGTTCTCTTCAAATACCGCAACACGCATTTGGTTGCTATCCAATGTTGTAATCCTGGATTACTCAAATATCTGCCCAATACTCCCACAATGAATGCTATATTGGGACGAGTACAGATTTGTGGAGACATTAGATTTCCTATAACATATGCATAAGGAATCTTTTGCGTTTCCTTTTTTCAAGATCATTATTAGGGCATTGTTTGAGACTAAACTTATCTCCTTTAGCAACAGGTGTATCTTTTGGCTTACTGCCTTTCATGCCGAATCTACTTAAAACTTTATCGATATAGCTATTTTGTGACAATCCAAGAATATCTCGAGAGCGATCTCTAAGTATTGGAATTCCTAATACAAAAGATGCATCACCAAGATCTTTCATTTCGAAATTCTTCGTCAAAAATTTCTTAGTTTCATGCAACAATCTGATATCACTACTAGCAAATAGAATGTCATCAACATATAACACCAGAAAAATATATTTACTCCCACTGAACTTTTGGTACACGCAATCATCAACTACATTTTCCTCGAAACCATATGAGGTAAGGACTTGATGAAACTTTTGATATCATTGACGGGAAGCTTGCTTGAGTCCATAGATGGATTTCTTAAGCTTGCAAACCATAGATTTTGGATCACCTGACACAAAATTTTCTGGTTGCATCATATAAATCGTCTCATCAATGTCTCCATTGAGAAACACAGTTTTAACATCCATCTGATGTGGTTCCAAGTTAAAATGAACGACCAATGTCATAATTATTCTAAATAAATTTTTCGAAAAGATGAGAGAGAAAGTTTCTTTATAGTCAATATCTTTCTTTTGAGTGAAGCTTTTAGCGACTAGACGTGCCTTATATCTCTCAATATTGCCATTATAATCCCTCATGGTTTTAAATATCCATTTGCAACCAATGGGCTTCGAACCTTTAGGCAATTCAACGAGATCCCAAACATCATTTTCCATCATAGATTTCATCTCTCTTTCATGGCACATATCCATATCTGAGAGTCAGAACTATGCATCGCTTGATAGAAGTTGATCGGATCTTCCTCTATTAAACCAATGCCATCCTCATGTTCTTGTAGAAATACAACATAATCATTTGAAATTACACTTCTTTTTTCTCTAAAGGATCTTCTTCATGGTAATTCTTGAGGTTGTTGAGTTTGATCTTCAGGTGGTGCATGAGGAAGAACTTCATTGTCATTTCGATGCACAATAATGTCCGAAATAGGAGCCTGAATATCGTTATTTAATTCTGGAGTTGTGTCACGAACAACAACAGGTACTAGTACCTATTCATTGTTAATAACATACTCTTCCTGAAAACCAATATTTCTTAGATTTTCTTCCCTCCCAAACTCCTCAACATTCTCAAGAAATTTCGCATTTTCTGTTTCAAAAATAGATCTTGATGTGGGATCATAAAACTTGTTGCCTCTAGAGGATTCAACATACCCAACAAAATAACAGCTAACCGTTCTTGAGTCCAGTTTTTTTTCATGCGGCTTATAAGGTCGCGCTTCAGCTGGCCAACCCCAAATGTGCAAGTGCCTAATGCTAGGTTTCTTGCCTGTCCATAGCTCATAAGGGGTTTTGGCAACTGCCTTACTTGGTACTCTGTTAAGGATATAAACTGCGATCTTTTAGACTTCTCCCCAGATTGATTCTGGTAAGGAAGAATGAGCAATCATACTCCTAACCATATCTTTAAGAGTTCAATTTCTTCGTTCTGCAATAACATTCATGTTGGGCTTGCCCGACAATAGTGTATTGCAGAACGATTCCACACTCATTAAGGAAAAGAGCAAATGACCCTGGACGTTGTTCTCCTAATCCATCATATCTATCGTAGTACTCACCACCACGATCAGATTTGACATCCATAATTTTCTTTCCAAGTTGAAGTTCAACTTCAACTTTGAAAGATTTAAAAACATCAAGGGATTGAGACTTCTCTTGTATCAAATATAAGTACCCTATCTAGAGTAATCATCTATGAACGTAAGAAAAAATCGTTGTCCATTCTGAGAAGCTGTAGGGAATGGATCACAAATATCAGTATGTATCTGTTGTAAGACGTTTGAAGCTCTTTCGGCACCTAATTTCCTTTTGTTTGTTCATTTTCCCTTGATACACTCAGCACAAACTTGAAAATCTGTTAGATCTAAGGGATCAAGGATTCCATCTGACACTAGTCTCTTAATTTTCTGTTTAGAGATATGACCTAAACGCTTGTTCCATAAGACGGCAGAATCCTCATTTAATTTTCGCTTTGTACCATGTGAACTTGTTTGCAGTATTTCATTGTAAGAACTTACAACATCAAGCATATATAGATTATCATTCAAACAATTGGATCCAATAAGATTTGAATTTTGATAGAGACTATCTTTCTTATTTCCAAATGAATAAGAAAAACCGAATTTGTCCAAACTAGAAATTAAAATTAAATTCCTTCTAAAAGACGGTGCGACATAAGTCTCAAATAAATCCAAATAAACACCAGTCTTAAAGGTTGCAATAGCCTCTACTGTAACTTTATTGTCATCGTCCACAAAGAGGAATCTTTCAGCATCACTTGGTAGTCGGCTCCACAGGCAACTCTGCATAGACATACTTATATGAGTAGTAGCACCAGAATCTACCCATCAAGTATCCTTAGGTACATAAGCTAAATTAACTTCAAAACAAACTAAATTTAGAAGCAAACCTTTCTTTATACGCCAAACAACGTATTTGGAACACTCTTTCTTCATGTGTCCCAGCTTTTTGCAAAAAAGGCAAATGAGTTCACCATTTTGAACCTTTGGTTTCTTCTGTTGAGAAGTTCCCTCCATAGTATCCTTAGCTCTCTTTTTCTTACAAGTCTTTGAGATTGAAGCCAAGTGAGTACTTTCAGTCTTATCTCGTTGTTGTCTCTCTTCCTCTTGCACACAGTGAGATATAAGCTCATTTAAGGACCATTGATCTTTTTAGTGTTATAGCTCACCTTGAATTGACCAAAGTGTGCAGGTAGAGATATCAAAACCAAGTGAACGAGCAAGTCCTCAGACAGCTCTAACTTAAGTGACTTGAGTTTTGATGCAAGATTATACATCTCCATAATGTACTCCCTTATATTTCTTTTGCCACGATACTTCATAGAAACAAGTTTATCCAAAAGGTTACTCGCTTCTGACTTTTCATTCTTGGCAAAGTACTATTCAATTCCTTCAAGAAATTTTTGAACATTCTCACTCTCAGATATAGAGCCTCGAAACACTTCCAGAATGGAACGTTTCATGATCATCAAGCACATTCGATTAGAACGATCCCACTTCTCAATTTCAACCTTATTGAGGTTATCCGAAGAGTTAGTGGGTCGTCCCGTCCTAAGTGCTAGATCCAAGTCCATACAATTGAGGACAATTTTGACGGTCTCTTTCCAATCTTTAAAGTTTGTCCCACTAAGCATCGAGATATTAGTAGTTTGAGCAGAAAAATTTAGAGCAATAGTAATAGAAACTGGATTTAGAATGAAAGAAAATAATGCTCACATAAGTTTAGAAAAGTATTAAAATTAAATAAAGGTAACTCATTCCAAGACATCGAGCACTCCACTAAAATTTTATCTTTGGACAAAATATTAACGAGTAAGCGACATCTTGATGTCGTAACTAAATAATGATAACAATAACATGGTTTGGTGATTGTCTGTGTCTACTGCTGCGGAATCTCTTCACCAAACAATAACTATAGGTGTGTGGCCTTCCTCAACCAAATAACCCAATTCACTATGGGACCTCAGTCTCTCTGCACTTATTGCTTATTTGGTGTGTTGGAGACCATAACCAATAGCCTCTATTTATACTGTTTATCACTGCTTAATAGAGTTCCCATAATTTCCTTAACTAGGCAATATTGATATCTACTCATTATTTTTCATATATTACTTGAATCATAACGATCCGTATTGCTCACAAATTATAAACTCATTAAATAGCTAATATAATTGAATATTCATAATAATAATCCAATATGGAATAGGAAATCAAATTACCTAACAAGGTATGCGTGGGAGAGGAAGAAATATGTGTGGTCCGAGTAGGGGAGAGCATTGTTCGGTAAAAATCGATTCACCGAACCGATTTAGCTTAACCGAATTAATTCGGTTCGGTTAATTCGGTCAAAAACCGAACAAAATTTGGTTAATTCGGTTCGGTTAACGGAAGAGAAATTTTTGAGTTCGTAACCGAATTAACCAAAAAATAAAATTATTAAATAAAAATAGTTGTTTTACTTATAAATATATTGATTTTATAAAATATTTATTATTTTTTTGGTTAATTCGGTTAATTTCGGTTAATTTGATATTTAACCGATAACCGAATTATCGGTTAACCATATAATTCGATTCGGTTATCGATCGAGACTTTTAAAATTCGGTTAATTCGGTTCGGTTAACCGACCGATGCTCTCCCCTGGGTCCGAGTTGGCCTTTGGGGCAAAACAAGAGCTAAAATGTGGAGTACTTAACTTATACATGTGATAAGCTATACGCACATACTTAAATCCATCGAGCATTGCATGTAATTCTTCCAGCTACTACGACCCCACCATGTGGAAGTCAAGCTTTCGCATCATTCCAGGACTCGATAAAACATATTCTCAAAGTTGTATCACTTTCTATGCCAGCTGTTGCATGATACAGCATGCTTGCTACCTACACATTGGTATTAATTAATATTTGGGACCGACCCAAAGTCTACATATCTCTAACAACTAAAATATGAGCTCCGTTCCACACACTGGAGGAAGAGAGAAATTCTTGGGTCGTTTGTGTCCGCCAGCGGTGGACATCATCAATGGAAAATCGTCACGTGACATATTGAAAAGTCAAAAAAAAATTCAAATCAATAACAAATCGCCACGTATAATTTTGACTTTTTAACGTGCCACGTGGCGCCTCTCAATTTGTAGTATCCACCGCCACGTAATGAACACAGTCCACCCATGAGTCACTTAAGAGAAGAATATACTTGTTTGATACCTTATCACACGCACGTTTCATAGCCTCCTCATATTCTCTCCAAAACTATTAACTTCTCAAAGTCAGTCTAAAGCCTCATTTATCAACACTAAAATTAGACTTTTTGAGTTTATGGAAGAAGAGATAAAAGTGAGACAAACTGAATAATTGTCCGTGAATTTCATTTCATTTTTTTTTTCAGATTATGTGTGATAAATTTTCAACAAAAATATGTGAATATTCAGTAGATGAACCAAATTTTTCTTTTAATATTCATCTATATATTACTCCACAATTTCCATGTAATTCAAGCATGAAATTTATCCCTTTTTTTTCAATGTGCAGGTTTTATTTTTTTTTAAAAAAAATATTTACCTTTTTTTATTAAAAAGAGACTATATCATTCAATTAAAAGCGAAAAAAAAATACAAAAAACTAACGACCCTACCACAACGACCACAAATCTAACAAAGCTCGCATGCCGACACCGCGGGGTGATCCACTCCCAACTGTCCACCCAAATTAATCCTTAACTCTCTCATAACACAATGCGTATCTTATGTCAATAATTATTTTAAAACGTCAAATATTAATCACTGTATTATTATAATTAATGAAAATTTTA
>NQLW01000060.1:2415717-2444890 GCA_002312845.1 Kalanchoe fedtschenkoi
TGCAAATTGTTATTGACTCCGAGAGAGGTCTTCTCTAATAATCCCTTAACAATATCATATAACCTTAAGCCGTTAAGAACTTCAATGTTATGATTTTCACAATGCGTATCTTATGTCAATAATTATTTTAAAACGTCAAATATTAATCACTGTATTATTATAATTAATGAAAATTTTATTTTTCACAAATAATAATTTATCAATTTTACATTTTTGCATGAATTTTTTTTTAAAAAATAATAATATATTCATTTAATTTATTTTATCGCTAACATTAATTTCAACTTAATCTAATCAAATTAATTTTTAATAATTTGTATAAAAGAATGGAGGGAGTATTAGCTTGCATGCTCAAGTCGTGCTAAAGTTTTAGGTAAGTGTACTCGGCTTTAATTTCCACATGTTGTAATCACCTGGCCAACATTTATTGAGCAGCAGTTTCAACTTATCATTCGACAACATTAGCCCAAACGGAGGATGTGTTTTTTTACAGCAATGGCCAGTGGCGGATTCATAATTATTTTTTCGGGAAAAAAATTATCTAATCAAAATTTTAGTGAAATTGAGAGATTAAAAATTTAGCTCAAATTAAGCATATAATTTATTTTTTATATATATAATTTTTTATTTTACATAGAAATAAATATTTTAGGTGCTAAAGTTTTCCACTAGTTTCACACCATCTAGTATTTCCGTCAATTTTTTAGTTGGTTACCGGTTATTTTTTATATTTGTGAATTCCAGCCAGCTTGCGACCATATACTGGCTAACTAAATAAGTTTTTACTTATTAAATATTCATAATAGTTTTCCAATATTTTTATGTCTTTCCTCCTACTTGGCTCTTGCACGCGATAAGTGCTCTATCTGTTCCTTTAGATCCTTTATTTTAATGACACATGTCTGTCCTTTCAATGTTATCTGCACACGCAGGTGAGATCCACATCCTGTGGCTGCTGCGCTTGGGAAAATGTATTATTCAGTCCTTTGATATGATGTTGTCCGCTCTTTGCTCCAAAAATTCCTTTTAGCATGTTGTTGGACTTATACCTAAAATAAGTCTGAAATACAAATACTTGTTAAAACCATTAATAATACTTTATAGCGGCTAATAAATAAGTTAGTTAAGTATATAATGAACCGAATAATTTGATCTCATCACACATGGAACCTATAGGATTTACCTAAATATTTAATCCAAAATCCAACTTGTACCAACTGTTCATTTTAGCGTCAACCTATCTATAAAAAAATTGTTGAATCTTTAGTTGAACCAACCCGTCCTAAACCATATCAATATGAACACTTAACAAGAGTTTATGAAGTTCTTAAGGAGTTCAGAAATTTTAGGGCAACAATTAAAGAACACACGAAGGATGGATATAGAGTAACTCTAAGAGCTAAAGGAAAAAAACAAGAGATTGGCCAAAATAGGACATCAGAAACTATTATAATTTACACCAAAGACTTAATCTACAAATGCTATCACACCAGAGAGGTAAAGAGGTAGCTTCTCCAACAGTTTCTGAAGATAAAGACGAAAAAAGAGAAGCAAATATACCCAGACAAATCACATAACCTTCTCATAGAACTCAAGCTTTACCGACCTACATAACCAGAATGCCATATCCTTAGAGATTAGCCAAACATAAGGAAGACAAGGAAATCTCCAAATTCACATATATACTTAGGCAACTTCACGTAACAATGTTGTTTATCAATATATTGAGGCAAGTACTTATCTACGCCAAGTTCTTTAAAGATACAAGTGCCCATGTTTAACGTCTTCTCTAATAACGGTCATGGTGGCCTGCCCAATGAGACATCATCTAACTTACACTAGCTTCTTTTTGTTGTCTTTATGCTCGTCTAAATGAAAATTCTAGTATGGATTGCAAGCACTCGTCATCATGTGAAACTCCTTTTTGAGACATTTTTTGAACATCAAAGAGGGGATCCTTCTTATTCAAATCTCTTGATGCAGGGGTAGTTCGCGCAAATGTATTGCGGTGGTCTTTCATCAGGCGACATTTTAGGCTTGGCTTTGTTGACTCCATACCGACCAAGTTCTGATAAGGTTGCATTCTTCTGATGCCCTAAAATTGTATTATGTTTAGCTTGCACATGTAAAGAGAACACCTTAGAATTATGTTTAACCTGTTTAACTTGCACATGTGAAGAAATTAACTTAGCAATTAATCCATCATCCCTCATGTTGAAGAAAACAACTTAGCAATTAATCCATCATCCCTCATGTTGAAGAGACCCATCATAAACCAATGTATTAGTATCCAAACCGGGCTCCTAATCAATTTTTTTTGTCGGGGTAGTCTTGTAGTTACTTCGTAAAATATTCACCCAAAATGAATATGCGTCTCCATCATTGAGTACTTCAATATCTGCATCTCCAACAATGAATGAACGGTTGAACACCTCTCTGTCTAAACAAATATACCGGTTTCCTGTCCAGAATTTTCACTTTCTGTCAACAACTTAATTAAAAAATAGGAATGGAACTTATACACAAGACATGTGTATGTCCTTTCTTGCAAATTGTTATTGACTCCGAGAGAGGTCTTCTCTAATAATCCCTTAACAATGTCATATAACCGTAAACCGTTAAGAACTTCAATGTTATGACTTTCATAACTAAAACCTTATTACTAACAATTCCATAATATTTTTCTTGAGTTTGAGAAGAAAAGATTACTTTATTGGGAATGATACTAGGTCATCATGGATAGGTTCAACTTCTATGTCATTATGCCTTCTATCAGTCTTATTTACTATTCGCACTTCTCTTTCTTCAATTTTGGTAGATCTTGGTCTTTTGCCACGTGCCATGCTTAGAGGTTCAAAAACTAAATGTTAACAAAAAGTGTTATAATAGGTCTAAAGGCATAGATTGGGTACCAAGAATTCAGAATATGGAGTTTGGTGTGAATTAGGCGAAAAATTGATGGTAGAGAAGGATTTTTGGAGGTAATGACGGGGTAATAATGGTTTCCAGGGTCAGAAAGAGAAAAGAAAAAGGTAACTTTCTAAACTGGACATCCTAATACTTGGTCAAGTATGTACACTTAAGAAAATAAATTCGATTGAGTATAGGTTATCTTTGAGTTTTCAGATTACTCGGTCACGTAAAAATTCTTAACAAATTCTAATCGGATTGGGTGTGACTCAAAGACTTGAGTGTTGAGAAATCCATTTTACTTGAGCGAGTAGTCTCTGGTGCAAAATAGTTTTCTAGATTTTTTTTTAAATCTCATTATCTTTTTAATTTTCTCAAAATGATTTTTCCATTGTCATAACTTCTCCATCATCGACCACCTTTTGTTTGATTTAAAATTTACACTTTGAGATTTTCAGCATCTCACGCTTGAAATTTTGCAATCACATCAATTGAACATCAGAAATTTACTCAAAAAAATCTACTCTTACTCTTAATGCATAAATTAGAAACTTACAGTGTTGCGTTACTTCCTGCAAATACCGTATTTAAAGTCTTAGTATGACTTTGCCGTTTTTAAGAAGCTCTACTAAAAAAACTAAAGTTTTAGGATCCCTTCTCATAGGTGGAACATCCACGAAGAAGTTATCTTCGCTCGAAAAAAGTGATCATCTTTTTCTTGTAATAGGTTAACTTTGGAGAAGTTATTGATATGGTGTATCTTGTACAATAACTTCTCCATGGAAATTTCTGTACCTTCCACCATATCATATTTGAATAATTGTAAACCTTCTTGTTGATAATTTTTTTCAACTTTCCTTTATCTTGGCGTTCCGATCGGGGTAGCTCATTCTTCATTACTTCTTCGGACTGCCAAAATGACAAGAAGCCTTCTCTACTTGTATTACCTTTAAAGTCAAGTCTTATGTCCTTATACCCTTCACTCTCTTCGATATGCCTTTTTGTGTAATAGAGGCAACTCATTTTTAATTTTTCCAATTTAATTTTGTTTTTATGAGTTTAGATAGTTTTTATGATTTTTTATTAGTTTTACTAACAATATCACCATGTCAAAGTTTAAGTGTGGGGGTTATGTAGCAAGTCTGATATAGGTCAGGCGCTTGAGCGTGAAAGGCACAAGCCGCGTGCGTGACTTGACTGGTCAGTGTGCGAATGATTATTAATCAGCCGAGCAGGAGGCGAAGAGACCGCATATGAGACCAAGGAGTTTTGCGCACAGACTCAGATCTGGAGTAAAACCTGATACGCATGGCAGATTGTCAAAATTAAACATTAAGAGTTTGTAGGACACTCCGATCACACGATGCACTTGAGCCTGTGGCCGATCGTCCACGTCAATATCACATGTTCCTTCACTTTAAGTCTATCAAAGTAAAGACGGACCTCCTGATTTGTGGAGGAATAGTGATTCACTTGCGATAGTGTGTGAGAGCCATTCTAAGGGAATCAAAAGAGGACCGCCAGATTGTCCAACAAGTCTTCCTTGACCACACCCGAATCAATCAGCTGAGGGCGATCGAAGTATCTTGGGTGGGACAGATTACTTGGAGATATAAGAGTGATGTGACACCCCCCCCCCATCAAGGGCAGTCCCGAGGAGGAGCCAGAGCATCAGAGCCCACGCCATCAGTACATATCTAATTTACCAGCCCCATACACTACTAAGCCAGCATGACTCTCAGGTGAAGAGTATTGAGGAATCAGTTCAGAAGCTGATAGAGGAGTAGTGTCGCACATGGGAGCTGCTCAAGCAGGTATTATGTGGGAGAGGCGACGATCTTGATGTCGATGATGCGCCACCACATGTGTAGAGGCTGCATTTATTTTCATATCCTTGTCTTATATATACTTGATACTTAACATACGTATTTTGAGTTAGTATTTTGATGACTATTATCATGTTCAGTCACTAACATTATTTTCTCTGAGTAATGTGAGATTTTTTTAGAAAATCATTAAAAGCTAGAGATTTAGGAAACTCGCCGCGCACATATATGAAATTGTCGCGTGCAAGACTGAGTTCAATAGCTCCCAGAGACAAACTCAGTAGCATCACACACAAGGAAGATAATTTGCGCACGTGATCTGGTCAGTGAGCGTGTAACTCTGGAGCTCAGTTTCACCAAACTACAGTTTTTACGAGTTCTTTTTTCTCCGCATCTTTTCCCATTCATTATAATTATGCTTATGAACTATGAGGACACAATTTATTTTTAATGTGAGTTAGGAAAGTCATAACGTTAGTGTTAATAGACTCAACATTAGTTTTATTAAATTCTTTTAGTCTTTAAATTTTTTTTAATTTTATTTTTATTTGAGTCAATCTCACAACTTCGTAAATGTGATTTTTTTTTAAAATCGAAGTTTAGCTAGATGTAGCTAGATGTTTGGTCGAGCCAATAAATTAAAGGTTGGCTCTCACGGCTCGATCTCGTGGTGGAGAAAGGGTCGCGGCCAGATCTGACACACAGTTGGCTAGTTGATCTCCTGAGATGCGCCATATCTGGCTGAGTGGCATGTGGCAGGCGGTGTCGGTCTGAATCCGACTGTAGATCAAGCGGATCTGGTCCGTTGAATAGCAACGATGAGGAAGATAAAAAGAGTAGGAGCACCAGTGGTGTGCGAATCACTGAGAGTGAATTAGCGGTTCAACGGGTGGCTTGATTTGGTGAGGTATGTGCGGAGGCTGGGCGGAAGAGGTAGGGTAGGTGGAGGGCGAGGAGACGACGATGTCTAGATGGTGAGTGCATTGGCTTTTGAGGGAGAAGAGAGAAAAGGGAGATGGATGAGAATAGAGAAGGAGAAGGGAGACGGATGGGAGTCGGATGGGGTAGATAGAGAAAGAGAGAGGGTGATGAGAGAGAAACAACATTGAGAAAAAAATGAGACGCAGCTGCATTTTTTTTATATTTATAAGCTTAGATTATAGCTGGCATGACCCGGATCGAGCCAGATGATCCCAACCACTATTTTGTGATTCAGACGCCTGTTTTTTCATTTTGTTCTTTCAACTCTAAAATTTTCATCACCTCTTTGGTTCACACATCAAATTTAAGGACAATAATCGCTCCACATTTTGGTTCACACAAAAATTCATTGAGCGATTAAAATCCCTCATGCCACGAATGCTATCCAAAAGACTAAGAAAAACGTATGGAGCAGCCTTAGAAATCACTCTTGAGAAGTCCTTTGTTAGGATCCCTTCTCAAAGGCCCTTAAACTCTTCTTTTAATTGATCCACTTTTAAATCTCACTGAAATAATCGTCCGCCAAAAATCCCTCCTTTAAAAGTATAAAATAATGTGCATCACCTCTCGCACCGCAAATATCAGCAACCACGTAATTCCAGAAGTTGTCGGGAGGTATTAGAGGTAGCGGACGGAACACATCTTCGTATGGAGCATCAATTCTGATTGACACATCTATATTTAATTCTTCAAGTTGGCCTTTAGGTGGTGCGCCGCGCTCCATTTGGTTGACTGACACATCAAGCCTAGAGTCTTCGTGTGTATCCATTGGTGTGTCAAGTTTCTCTACCTCTTTCAGAATCTCAACTTGTTGAGCGTGGGAAGTTTTCTTTGGGGTGTCTTGATAGACATCATCAAAATCTTTGTGAACATGACCATGAGGTTGTTTAGAGACTTCATTATTCAATCATTCACTTTGAGGTTCTTCAAGCTCGATTGTAATGGGTAAAGTTTCAAGCTCTGACTAAATTTTATCAGTGAATTCTTCCACATCACCATAATTTTGTGCCACTTGTATCTTCACCATCTGCATTTGGGTTTTCATATGTTTTATAGATAGTAAAAAATTGGAGAGAAAGAAGAATATTAAAATTTAGAATGTGTTTTTTAGTAGGGAAGAAAGGAAGAAAATATTCTATAATTTAATTTAGTTTTGTTTACAAGAAAGGTAAAATTTTATTTTGACTCAAATCCGGCAAAATTAAATGAAATTAAGAGCGAAATTCGAAGGATTTAGGAATATTCCCGTTTATTCCTCCTATCACTACGTGGAATCGCCAACCATTTTAAAAATCCACCAAATCCTCTCATTAATTTTCTAAAACCAGCTCGACTCAATTAAATTCAGTTCAACGTCATTTTTTCCGAGAAAGGGCAGTCAGCCGAATTGATATGTGGGGTTGGTATGACCCTCATGCTTTTGAATTCTGAGGCCTCAAAATCTCCGCCACATTAATTGCAAATTGATTATTAATTTTTTGTAAAAAAACAATGAAAAATGAGTTGGAGATTATTTGCCATGCATCTGAGATAAAGTAGTCGGGTCCGATTCTTGAACGGGTGGGTCATGGAGACACGGAGACAGCTTCTCGCTCCCATTCGCATGCCCCGCTGCCTCAATACTTCTGCGTCGTCAATAATAATAGCTCAGCTACAAGTGTGTGTGTGACTGTGTGTGGTCCGAGTTGGCCTTTGGGGCAAAACAAGAGCTACAAATATGGAGTACTCCACTTACTTATACATGTGATAAGCTATACGCACATACTCACATCCATTCCAGCATCTGCATGCTTAATAATAAATAAGCTATCCATCGAGCATTTTGCATGTAATTTTTCCAGCTACTACGACCCCACCACGTGGAAGTCAAGCTTTCGCATCATTCCACGACTCGATAAACATTTTCTCAAAGTTGTGTCGCTTTCTATGCCAGCTGTTGCTATTAATATTGGGGACCGACCCGAAGTCTATATATCTCTAACAACTAAAATGTGAGCTCCGTTCCAGACACTGGAAGAAGAATATACTTGTTTGATACCTTATCACACGCACGTCTCGAAGCCTCCTCATATTCTCTCCAAAACTATTAACTTCTCAAAGTCAGTCTAAAGCCTCATTTGTCAACACTAAGATTTGACTTTTTGAGTTGATGGAAGAAGCGATAAAAGTTAGAAAAACTGAATTGTCCGTGAATTTCATTTCATTTTTTTTATTCAGATTATGTGTGAACAATTTTCAACAAAAATGTAGATGAACCAAAATTTTCTTTTAATATTCATCTATATTTTACTCCACAATTTCCATGTAATTCAAACATGAAATTCATCCCCTTTTTTTCCGACTGAACCAGACACAATAGTGTGCAGGTTTTATTTTTTTTTTTGAAAATCATATTTGACTTTTCTTTTAAAAAAAGAGTATATTATTCTATTAAAAGCGAAAAAAAAAAACAAAATAAACCACTGACAGCCCTACAACAACGACCACAAATCTCACAAAGCTCGCATGCCGACACCGGAGCCGGAGGTGATCCACTCCCAACTATTCTGGACCCCAATAAAGCTAGCTATTACTATCTCTGTCAATGTCTTCCTTGACGCATTTAATTGAATTTTTTCATTTATTTTAATTTATTATTTAATAATTTTCACTCGTATTTAATATTAATAATTATTTTAAAATGTTAAACATTAATTAATTCATTATCATAATCAATGAAAAATTCGTTGCTCACCAGTAATAATATATCAATTTTACTTTTTGTAAGAATTTTTTTTAAAAAAAATTACTCACCTACTGTACTTATTGAATTTATTCCATCATTAATACTTATCTTATTTAATTTATTCAAACTAACTTTAAATAACATTTATACGAGGAGATAGGGAGTATTAGCTTGGATACACAAGTCGTGCTAAAGTTCGAGCTGAGTGTACCCAACTTTAATTTCCACATGTCGTAATCACCTGGCCCAACATTTACTGAGCCAGCAGTTTTAACTTATCATTCGACAGCTTTAGCCCAAACAGAGGATGTGTTTTTTTTTTACAGCAATGACTGTCTTGGTTAATTTACAACAAGTCTCTTTTCATCAATGTCACTTTTTCATGACGAGTGATGATATGGATAATCAATAAGAATTATGCACCACATGACCAAATTTATATTTACTACACCATCAGATTTTTCATCTCCGTCTGTGATCACATGATAAAATTTTATGTGTATGTTTATTTGACAATATTTTGCCTGTGTATTGAACAATTT
This sequence comes from Kalanchoe fedtschenkoi, assembly GCA_002312845.1. NCBI lineage: Eukaryota > Viridiplantae > Streptophyta > Magnoliopsida > Saxifragales > Crassulaceae > Kalanchoe > Kalanchoe fedtschenkoi. The sequence goes on from NQLW01000060.1 coordinate 2,424,702, forward strand.
ATCTATTTTTATAACTTTTTTTCTTTCATAAATGTATGATGCCAATACGTTGAATTAACGATTTACTTCTTTCTTAAATTAACAAATTGCTGCATAGTTTATTCTTCAGAATTCAGATTTGCCATTATTGACGATGCGGGATTATCTGATATATTTTTTGAACACTATCAATTTTAACTACATCTCACAATACTAATGATAACACTTTTACATATTAATTCAATTGTAACATCCTTGAAAATTTATAAAAGACAATATTAATGATCTCACCTTTATCAATTAATTTAGTGATAGAACCCTTACAAATTTATAAGAGACAATACTAATGATCTCGCCTTTACAAACTAATCCAATGGTAGCATCCTTGCTAATTTATAAAAGAGACATATACTGGAGACTCTGCAAACTCGTACTCCAAAATTGGGTTAAGTGTTTGTACCACGAATGAAACTTTCTGACGCAACCACTGATCAACAACTAAATGTGCCTTAACACCGCACCTAGCCCTAGTCAGAACAATAAAAACTAACATTTTTTTGTTATATTTTAATAATGGTCCAAAGGACTTAGGGCTCGGAGAGTCTACAAGGAGTGGCACGAGGCTCGGGGTGCGGCGGCTCGGAGAGCCTACAGGGGTGGCACGAGGCCTAGGGCGCGGCTCGAAAGCCTACATGTGTGTGACGCAAAGCCTAAGAGTTTGGCTCGAGGAGCCTACAATGTTCTGGAAAAGGGCGGCGCGCGGCTCAAAAGCCTACATGAGTGTGGCGCAAGCCTAAGAGTTTGGCTCGAGGAGCCTACTATGATATGGGGATAGAAGATGACTCAAAGAGTCTATTAAAGGGATAGCTGCTGTCTGAAAAACTTGCTGCTGGGCTGGGCTTGGCACTTGGTTGGGCTTGATGACTCAGCGGTTTGGGCTGCTCTGGCTAGGACTACGGGGGCGCGTATGACGGTGCATCGCTCGGGGAGCTTGACTGCAGGGACGCGCCTGGGCAGCGCATCAATCGGAACGCAAACGACACGTCCAGCAAGGGCGCCGCGCACGCCCGATTTGCACCCAGCGGTTGCGGGAGCCGCTAAGCCCAGGGATCGTAAGGCTCGACGGCTAGATCTGGCGCCTGCACGGCCAGATTTGGAGCTGGAGCGGTCGGAGGGCGTAGTGCCAGAGGAGGAGATAGCTCACCAAGCAACCAAATCGTCCAAACAACGGCTGACGGGGGCGGATCTGGGGGATGGGGCCGACCAAGGAGGAAGCTTGTTTAGATTCGGGGTGGGGGCAGGGGGAAGCCGGATCTACATCCAACTAGGCGAGGGGGGACCAGTCACGCGGCCAGCTACAACGGCCACGGACGGGGATTCAGGCCTCCTTGGCCACTGTTACTATGCGCGAGGGGCCGCAATACTCGCCAGAAGCTGACTCGCGGTAGAGCACGGCAACAGATCGGGGCTGTGGGCCGGCGGGGGAGGCGGAGGCCATATGCCATAACGAGATGCGCCTGGACTAGACTATATATTTGACTCGAACTAGCGCCCTGACCAACACTAAAAACAACACATTTATAGTAAATTTCAGGTCATTTTCAGAGTACTATGTGGCCATTTTGCGGCCACACATGACAATACAAGAATTCTCAAGATTTCGGATAGTTTCTGACCAGTTTCACACCATCTAGTATTTTCATCAATTTTTCAGTCAGTTACCGGTTATTTTTTTATATTTGAGAATTCCAGCCAGCTTGCGACCATATACTAGCTAACTAAATAAGTTTTTACTTATTAAATATTCATAATACTTTTCTAATATTTTTATATGTCTTTCTTTCTGCTTGGCTCTTGCACGCGATAAGTGCTCTGTCTGTTCCTTTAGCTTCTTTCTTTTAATGACACATGTCTGTCCTTTCCGTGTTACTTGCACACGCAACTAAGATCCACATCCTGTTGCTGCTGCGCTTGGGAAAATATATTATTCAGTCCTTTGATATGATGTTGTCCGTTCTTTGCTCCAAAAATTCCTTTTAGCATGTTGTTTGACTTAAACCTAAAATAAGTCTAAAATACAAATACTTGTTAAAACCATTAAATAATACTTTACAGCGGCCAATAATTAAGTTAGTTAAATATATAATGAACCGAATAATTTGATCTCATCACACATGTAACCTATAGGATTTACTATTTAACCCAAAATTCAACTGGTACCAACTGTTTATTTTAGCGTCAACCTATCTATAGAACAATTGTTGAACCTTTAGTTGAACCAACCCATCCTAAACAATATCAATATAAACACTTAACAAGAGTTTATGAATTTCTTAAAGAGTTCAGAAATTTTAAGGCAACAATTGAAGAGCACACAAAGAATAGATATAGAGTAATTCTAAGAGCTGAAGGAAAAAATCAAGAGATTGGCCAAAATAGGACATCAAGAACTATTATAACGTACACCAAAGACTTAATCTACAAATGCCATCACACCAGACTAGTAAAGAGGTAGCTTCTCCAACAGTTCCTGAAGATAAAAAGGAAAAAGGAGAAGCAACTATACCCAGACAAACCACATAACCTTCTCATAGAATTCAAGCTTTACCGACCTGCATAACCAGAGTGCCATATCCTTAGAGATTAGCCAAGCATAAGGAAGACAAGGAAATCTCCAAATTCACATATATACTTAGGCAACTTAATGTAACAATGTTATTTATCAATATATTGAGGCAAGTATACAAGTGCCCTTGTTTAACATCTTTTCTTATAACGGTCATGGTGGCCTGCCCAATCAGACATCCTAAATGAAAATTCTAGTATGGATTACAAGCACTCGTCATCATGTGAAACTCCTTTTTGAGACATTTTTTGAACATCGAAGGGGGGAGGGGTAGTTCGCGCAATGTATTACGGTGGTCTTTCATCAGGCGGCATTTTAGGCTTGGCTTTGTTAACTCCATACCGACCAACTTCTAATAAGGTTGCATTCTTTTGATGCCCTAAAATTGTATTATGTTTAGCTTGCACATGTAAAGAGAACACTTTAGAATTCTTTTTAACCTGTTTAACTTGCACATGTGAAGAGAACAACTTAACAATTAATCCATCACCCTCTTGTTGAAGAGGCCCCATCACGAACCAATGTATTAGTACCCAAACCGGGCTCCTAATCAAATTTTTTTATCTAGGTAGTCTTGTAGTTACTTCTTAAAATATTCACCCAAAATGAATATGTGTCTCCATCATTGAGTACTTCAATATCTGCATCTCCAACAATGAATGAACGGTTGAGCACCTCTCTGCGTAAATAAATATACCGATTTCCTGTCCAAAATTTCCACTTTGTGTCAACAACTTAAAAATAAGAATGGAACCCATATACAAGACGTGTATGTCCTTTCTTTCAAATTGCTAATGACTCCAAGAAAGGCCTTCTCTAATAATCCCTTAACAATGTCATATATCCTTAAACCGTTAAGAACTTCAATGTTATGGCTTTCATAACTAAAACCTTATTACTAACAATTCCATAATCTTTTTCTTGAGTTTGAGAAGAAAAGATTACCTTTATTGGGAATGATTCTAGGTCATCATGAATAGGTTCAACTTCTATGTCATTATGCCTTCTATCAATCTTATTCACTATTCACACTTCTCTTTCTTCAATTTTGGTAGGTCTTAATCTTTTGCCACGTGCCATGCTTAGAGGTTCAAAAACTAAATGTTAACAAAAAGTGTTATAATAGGTCTAAAGGCATAGATCGGGTACCAAGAATTCAGAATATGGAGTTTGGTGTGAATTAGGCAAAAAATTGATGGTAAGGAAGGATTTTTGGAGGTAATGACGGAGTAATAATGGTTTCCAGGGTTATAAAGAGAAAAGAAAAAGGTACCTTTCTAAAGTGGACATCCTTATACTTGGTCAAGTATGTACGCTTAAGAAAATAAATTCAATTAAGTATAGGTTAAAATCTTTGAGTTTTCACAATTACTCGGCCACGTAAAAATCCTTAACAAATTCTAATCGGATTGTGCGTGACTCAAGGACTTGAGTGTTAAAAAATTCATTTAACTTGAGCGAGTAGCCTCTGGTGCAAAATATTTTTCTAGATTTAAAAAAAATCAAATTATCTTTTAATTTCCATTGTCATAATTTCTCCATCATCGACCATTTTTCATTTGATTTAAAATTTCCACTTTGAGATTTTCAGCATTTCATGCTTAAAATTTGCAATCATATCAGTTGAACATCAGAAATTTACTCAAAAATATCTACTCTTACTCCTAATGCAGAAATTAAAAACTTACAGTGTTGCGTTACTTCCTGCAAATACCGTATCTAAAGTCTTAGTATGACTTCTCCATTTTAAAGAAGCTCTACTAAAGAAGTCTTGGTGGAACATCCGCGAAGAAGTTATCTTCGCTCGGAAAAAAATGATCATCTTTTTCTTATAGAAGGTTAACTTTGGAGAAGTTATTGATATGATGTATCTAGTGTAGTAACTTCTCCATAGAAATTTCATGTACCTTCCACCATATCATATTTGAATATTGTAAACCTTCTTGTTGATAATTTTCTCCCATCGGGTAGCTCATTCTTCATTACTTCTTCAGACTGACAAAATGACAAGAAGCCTTCTCCACTTGTATTGCCTTTAAAGTCAAGTCTTATGTCCTTATATGCTTCATTCTCTTTGATATGCCTTTTTTGTGTAATAGAGGCAACTCATTTTTAATTTTGTAATTTAATTTTTTTTTTAGTTTAGATAATTTACATGAATTTTTATTAGATTTACTAACCCTATCACCATGTCAAAGTGTAAGTGTGGGGGTTACATAGCAAGTCTGATATAGGTAAGGCACTTGAGCGCGAAAGGACTTGACTGGTCAGTGTGCGAATGATTATTAATCGGCCGAGCAGGAGGCGAAGAGACTACACATGAGATCAAGGAGTTTTGCGCCCAGACTCAGATCTGAAGTAAAACTTGATATGCGTGGCAGATTGTCAAAATTAGACATTAAGCGTCTGTAGGAGACTCCAATTACACGATGCACTTGAGCCTCTGCTCGATCATCCACACCGATATCACATGTTCCTTCACTTTAAGTATATCAAAGTGAAGACGGACCTCCTGATTTGTGGTGGAATAGTGACTCACTTGTCATAGTGTGTGAGAGCCATTCCAAGGGAATCAAGAGAGGACCACCAGATTGTCCAACCAGCCTTCCTTGAACACATCCTAATCACTCAGATGAGGGCCATCAGAGTATCTTGGGTGGGACAGATTACTTGGAGATATAAGAGTGATGTGACACCCCCCATCAAGAGCAGCCCCGAGGAGGAGCCAGAGCGTCAGAGCCCGCTCCATCAGTATAGATCTAATTTACTAGCGCCGTACACCTCTGCTGCCTGGCTGGACCATCTACATTTACACAGCCACCTCCTGCCATGACTCAGATCAGAGTGTGGACCTCGTTCAAGCATACATAAGAAAACCACTAAGCCAACATGACTCTCAGGTGAAGAGTATTGAGACATCAGTTCAGAAGCTGATAGAGGAGTAGTGTCACACATGGGAGCTACTCAAGTGGGTATTGTGTGGAAGAGGCGACGATCTTGATGTTGATGATGCGCCACCACATGTCCAGAGGCTGCATTTATTTTCATATTTTGGTCTTCTATATACTTGATACTTAACATACGTATTTTGAGTTAGTATTTTGATGACTATTATCATGTTTAGTCACTAACATTATTTTTCTGTGAGTAAAGTGAGATTTTTCTGTTTCTGCATTAGGAGCATCAGGAGGAGGCCTGGTTCGGGATGCGCTTGGAGCCCCAAAATTATTATTTTCTTGCCAGTTTGCTTCTGAAACTTCGAGTGTAGTCGCTGAATTTAAAGCAGCCTTGCATGGTCTAAGAGCGGCAAAGAGTGCTGAATTACAGATTTCGGAGCTTCAGACAGATTCCTTAATACTGGCGGAAGCTATTAGTGGCGCCTCGGCTTGTCCTTGGGACTGCTGCTATCTACTGCGGGAGATTATTTTGGAGCTGGGCGGAGCCAAATCTCGGCATATTCTTCGTGAAGCTAACAGTGTGGCAGATCTTTTGGCTAGAGAGGCTTCATCTACCGGGGATTTAACTTCTTATTGCCTGAGCAACTTCAGTCTCCGTGTTCGTTCGCTTGTTATACTAGACTCGAGGCGCACAGCCTCTTGTCGCGTCAATTAGGTTGAGTCCTTTTGTGTGTTCGATGAGTCTGTATTTTCTTTTTTCGGGGTTGGGGGTCCGGGTAGATTGGGTGTCATCCCTCGTCATGTGTCCCTTCTCCCTCCCTGTATGCCTTTTTCCTTTTCAATAAAAAAAAAAGAAAAAAAAAAGAAAAACTTGTGGTTAAAAAAAAAAAAAAAACACGGTTGGGTAGTTGATCTCCTGAGATGCGCTATATCTAGCTGAGTGGCATGTGGCAGGCGGTGTCGGTCCAGATTCGATCGTAGATCCAGTGGATCTGGTCCGTTGAACAACAACGATGAGGAAGATAAAAGGAGTAGGAGCACCAGTGGTGGGCGAATCAATGAGAGTGAGTTAGTGGTTCAATGGGTGGCTTGATTTGGTGAGTTATGTGCAGAGGCTCGACGGAAGAGGTAAGGGAGGTGGATGGTGAGGAGACAGCGATGTCTAGATCGTGAGTGGATGGGCTTGTGAGGAAGAAGATAAAAGGGAGATGGATGAGAATAGAGGAGGAGAAGGGACACGGATGGGAGTCAGATGGGGTAGATAGAGAAAGAGTGAGGGTGATGAGAGAGAAACAAGATTGAGGGAAAAATGAGACGCAACTGCATTTTTTTTATATTTATAAGCTCAGATTATGACTGGCACGATCCGGATCGAGCCAGATGATCCCAACCACTGTTTTGGGATTCAGACGCCTATTTTTTCATTTTTTCTTTCAACTCTAAAAATTTTCATCACCTCTAAACTTTGCACATGTCAAATTTAAGGACAATAACCGCTCCACATTTTGGTTTACACAAAAATTCATTGAGCGTTTAAAATCCCTCATGCCACAAATGCTATCCTAAAGACTAAGAAAAAGGGAAAGAAAAACTTATGGAGCGGCCTTAGAAATCACTATTGAGAAGTCCTTTGTTAGGATCCCTTCTCAAAATACCTTAAAAATCATCTTTTAATTTATCCACTTTTAAATCTCACTGAAATGATTGTCTGCCAAAAATAATAGGATGTCGTAGCTTCCGGTGGAATCACTTGTGAAGATGACATCCTTTAAAGATATGAAAATAATGTGCATCGCCTCTCGCACCTCAAATATTAGCAACCACATAATTTCAAAAGTTTTCGGAAGGTATTAGAGGTAGTGGACGGAACATATCTTCGTATGGAGCATCAATTCTGATTGGCATATCTATACTTAATTCTTCAAGTTGGTCTTTAGGTGGTGCGCCGCACTCCATTTGGTTTACTGACACATTAAGCCTAAAGTCTTCGTGTAAATCCATTGGTGTGTCAAGTTTCTGTACCTCTTTTAGAATCTCAACTTGTTGAGCGTGGGGTGTTTTCTTTGGGGTGTCTTGATAGACATCATCAAAATCCTTGTGAACATGACCATGAGGTTGTTCAGAGACTTCATCATTCAATCATTCACCTCGAGGTTCTTCAAGCTCAGCTTTAATAGGTAAAGTTTCAAGCTCCAATTAAATTTCATCTGAATTCTTCCACATCACCATAGTATTGTGCCACTTGTATCTCCATCATCTGCATTTGGGTTTTCATATGTTTTATCTCGTTGTTTAATAAATCATAGTGTTGTTCGCATCGGTCTACACGGTGGGTAGTTTCTTTCATTAGGCTAGTGAACTATTGGCCATAATTTGTTTCATATTCAGTTGCACTGTTTGCATGAGTTTGGCTAAATCATTGATGGTCATCTAAGGTACCGAATCCTGCGGCTGAGGAGAAACATTCTGGTATTGCGGTCTAAGCTCATATTCAAGCGGAATATGATTATGGTACTGTATCTATGAGAATGTGATGCATGATACTGTTGGTAGGAATTTGGTGCGTAATATTGCTCCCTCCAATAAGGTGTACTTTATGATTCATAGGGCAGCAACTTGAACATAAGCATGTCCATACCGCCCTACATTATTTGAAGCTCTGCTTGAAGAATAATCTTGTTGATATTAAGGAAATATCCACGCAAATTAATATAGAGAAAAAAGTTAGTGCAAATTATTTATGAAATAAAATAAAAATAAAAATATATATACACAATTTTAAGAACTAAGCTAAATAAAAACTAAGTCAAAAGCTATAGACAATTAAACCGATGCTCCCCGGTAACGGTGCAAATTCAACAGTGCATATTTTTTACCCTAGATATCTGTCAATATTATGTTTCAAGGATCAGTGCAATCAAATACATTTGGGAAGTCCGGGTCGAACTCAGAGGACCAAGTAAGGCTTATCAGAGGTACTAATATCCTAGTTAATGAATATTTAATCCTAGACAATTAGTTTTTGGTTGAATTGGTCACTACGCAAAACAAAATAAACAGTGAAAGGGAAGTTGCATTCAGAGATTTCTAATTCGCCTAAGTTATATGCAAACTCTCATGTTATCCTTGAAGCATAAATAATCATCCACAATGTATCATGCAATTTTAATAATACGGCATACCACTCAATAATTCACATACAAGTCTGACTTTTGGGTGTTCTACGCAATAAGTTATTGACTATAATTGATTTCATATCGTGTTGTTTCCCGATTCTATTCTTCGTAGCTCACAAATACTAGTGAAAGGGTGATATAATAATATTTCCTAAACATGCAGCAGGATAAATAAACAACTCAATATTCCTAGACCAATTCCCGATTCTGGTCTTCGGTTGACTAGAGTCATTGACTACAACTAAGTGAAATATCCAACATGACCCGATTCTGATCTTCGTGGGATGGAATATCCTAACCTAGAGGGTAATAGATTTAATCCTAAACAAAGTTCTTTTAGCATGCATATTTAAATTCTGAATAAACACGTTCCTTGGCGTCCCTAGAATAATGGATGCAAGATAAATTCGTCAATAAATCCTACACCAGTCATACATAGTATATTCAAAGAGCACGAACAAATATGGATGAAAATACTTTTAATTGAACAATATGAATCAGAGTTCACAACAACTTAGGATCCGTATGATCCTAGAATAGGGAGACTACTCATGACGCATCATAATAATACAATCACAATAATAATAAAAGTAAAACTAGAGTGGAAGAAAAAAGCTGAGTCTCGTGACGCTCCAACTCCGAACGACAGAATCCCTAAGCTCCTGTGCGCGCAAAGATGTGAAGAATGAGTCCTAGACCATATATTTATAGCTGATAATTCACATTGTAATTATCTTGAAGTAGGATTGAAGAGCCAAACATCAAATCTGTCATTTCTGGGCCCGCCACGTGTCAGCCCGATCTGGACCATGCCGGTTATAATATCGGCCCGGTCTGGACCGTGCATATTGACTCGAGCTGGATCGTGCCTTTGCATGAGATAAATTGTGCCGAACTTCTGTCTATTTGCAGATTTATCCCAAAGTTCATCTTTTGACAGTTTAGCTCCTGAACTTTAAAAAATTACAATTTGGTCCCCAATGTTTTGCTTCTTTACAAATTTAGACCATAACTTTTGGATATTGCAGTTAGACCCTAGAAGTTTTTCATTGCAGATTGACCCCTTGAATTGCCTTGTTCTCCGATTTTAACCCAATTTATATCCTTTTCATACTTTTCCTCTTCCAAAGCCACTTTTCTTTGTATTTAACCTATAAGAGAGAAAATCAACTATAAATTACCCATAATCACTCGAAAATGACTCAAATATACGAAATATAGATACCTAAAATAGGATAAAGTATTACCCTATCAAGAGCCAACAAAGTCGGTGTGAAGAACTTTCCTTATTCGGCACCCTAATTCCTAGTTTCCAATTTCATTTTTTTAAAAGTCCGAATCAAGAAGTTTTCAAGAGACATACATCAGAGATATTCATCAAATTTGTGCATATCTTTATTGCTAAAGATTGGTGACACTCAGGATTGTATAAGAAGGTCTTTTCCACGTCATTCAAGTGTACCTGTGAAAACACTGCATCGTGTGTCAAGTGCTATAACAACACAAGCATGAAATTGTCTTATGGTTTCCACCAGTGGAGGACCATAGAGGAAAAAGGAGAAAGCTAATATTGTTTGTATGAGTTGTTCCTACTCATTATATTATGTATTTTTCTATGGACATGTATGGCTAAGTTTCTTAGTGTAGTTGAGGTGTGATGACTTATGCATTGTTGTTGTGAGATTATTGTTCTTAACAAAGTTTATATTTTTATTCAAGTTTATTGAGGTTCAACTGATTGATTGTGTTATTGCATGGCAAACTTAAAGAATTACTACATTGTTTCATGTTTTCTTACCATTGATCTAGATTGACGCTTTGGACATATATCAATTAGAAAAGTAGCAAATAAACTTATTCAGTGCGTGTTTATGTGATAAATATAATCTAGAAATATGTGGCTTTGATTGCCTAGACTGAGCTCCCTACCATTATTCATTAAAACATGTCTTTCCTCTATATGATTCTATCTGACATGATCGACATATAAAAATTACATCATTAGCTAAAGGGTATGATGAGTATTAGGGTAGGAGAATTATTTACATCTTGCCACACCATCGTAGTACATGAGGTCGTATATTTTAGGGTGTTTGATTCATTATATGACTTTCTATAATATTAATGATCAACACAATCACAAGTCAGCCACCTGAACTACACTTTCTCCATTTGATTCTTTTGTCGCTCTACAGCTTTGTAGGTTACCAGCCTAATCGCAAAACCCCCATAATATCTTTTTATTTTATTTTATTTCATCACTAACGTCACATGTCCTTGTCCTTATGGACCGAGTGTGACTTCCTACTTACTAGTGAGACAGGTATTATAAATGTACTTACATAACACATCGTAATGACGATGTTATTTGTAGTCTCATGAAATTGATACTTACCATTAACAGTCTTATTCAATACTTAATTCTTCACTTCATCTTCTCTATTTCCTCCCCCTTTCAAATGAGATAAATTCAATAGAAATGATGCCTCTCAGTAGAGGAATCTTAGAAGAATTTGTCGGAGTTATTCTTATGTGTAATATTTTTCCCCTACAAAAGTGGAGGGTTAGGGATAGTCATAAACTTTTTATAACCAGTAAGATCGGGTCGAACATGAGGAGTATCGTGCTTATCTAAGTGATCTAATTTCTCTCTCATACATATTAAGTTCTATGCAAAAGAAATGGTTGGGGTTGATGAAGTCTAGAAAGCGTTCCAGGGTACTACTTCATCTAGATTATCCAATATTCCAACACATGCAAATCTACAAGTTACTTTATACACTACGCCAAGTGTTTATAACACAAGTGCGCTCACTCAGGTTAACTTACCAATATCCATCTCATAGGCCTTTCTTTGTCACAACTCACTACCAGATTTTAAATTTTTTGCGGATCATATTTTGACCGTAAAAGATCCAGGGGTGACCCGAAAGAGTATATTTTTCAGGCCTGAATTCGACACACGAAAACTGTCCTCAAATAAGCCCGAAAAATAAATTTTTGATTTTGTTATCGGATTTTTTTCGGGTCTCCGGGGACGAGATTAAAATACCATAAAATAGAGTACCCTTTGCGTACTTGTTTCAGACAAAGTTTTTTCGGATCATTTGGGGACATATAGGGGACTGTTTTTCGGACTCTTTTCAGCTCATGGGAGTAATTTTGCGGGCTTACAAACAATAAAATGTAGGGGAATTTTCGGACCATTGGAGGATATGTAGGGGACTTCATTTTAGGATTAGTTTCGGATGTTTTTCTGAATTTTTAAGGTTGGATTTTGTAATGATTTTTTGACGGTATGTAATCCATTTTTAATATGGATGAATTGGGGTTGTATAAAGGTGTGAGATATGTTCATTTTATGTAGATTTAAAAATAAGAAAATTTTAAAATAATTCTTCATTATGCTATTATATTATCTTCAATTTTAGATTTATAAATTTAATCTTGACGGATCATTTAAAGTTTCACATCGTTAAATTATTTAAAAAAATATATAAGTATATGTTAAATATATTTGCATGTCATGTAATTAAATTAGTGGTTTTTAGTGAAATTAATGGTTTTTAGTTTCAAGTTATTTCATAAAATTTGAGATATTATGAAGTGTATTATTATCAGTAATACTACTATAATATGATTTTAACAATGAAATTATGATAATAAAATAGTTTTTCAAAATATTTAAGAAGTGAAAACATAATAGTTCAAACATGAAAACACATAATAGTCACATAAATGTTAAAACATAAACGAGTAAAGCAATGTTCATGAATGCAGATAGCGAAGTGGGTGGCCTAATTTGTAAAGCCAAAAGGATCAGGAGCATCACTAGTGCATCCTCACTTGGTGGATAAGGCGGTCCAGCATATGACAGTCTCACGTCGCTCCTGCTACCGGTCAGCAGGGATAAAATTCGTTGTTGGGTGCGGCTCGACTCCTCATATGCTCGCCTCGCCTCCTCACGTGCTCGCCTCGCCTCCTCATTTGCACACCTTAACTCCTCATGTGCGCGCCTCGCCTCCTCCTTTGTGCATGTAGCCTCCATCTTGATTTCTTGGCTAGCTTCAGCTTGTGCGCGAATCTTTGCTTGGAGCAGCTCCAACTGTTGGGTAAACTCATCGTTAGTCCTGCGCCCTAGATTAATCGACGAGCGACCTGTACTAGAGCTACTGAAGTCGGACTGGTAAAATTCCACTTGACTGCCAAGTCATCTATATTCAGTGCCAGTGTCAGCAGAGTTTCCTTGAACTGTGGACCACAACTGTAGCTCCTGCTGTGCACGAGGAAGAGACGCGAGACCGGATCAACCGCTGAATGGGCCTGCAAGGCCCCTTCCATCGATTCCTACATTGTTATAAAAGAATTGATGAGCCGTGAAAAGTCGATCAGACTAATTTACTTAAAATGTGATTATTAGTGGTTTATGTTACTCACAGAGAATTGTAATGCTTGTGGATCAACAATTCCAGTCTTCTTGTTTGTATGAGTGCAAACATAAAATTCAGTGGGAGGGACGACTTCTCCACCTTTAGACTCCTGCTCATTAAAATGGAAATTATGTTAATGTGTATGTTAGCATTAATTATGTTAAAAATCAATACATTTAAATAATAAATTACTCATATGAGATTATATCATTGTTACCAGTCTGGTGTAAGACTTGAAAGAAGGCTCGGATCCATGATGATGAGTGTAGGGCGCCTTATTCTTTCCTTGGCACATTCTTTCCCAGTAGCTATCTGTTTAGCAAGCTTTTGATCTTCTCGTTGCTTATCGAGAATGAGTGAGACATGCTCCGGTTGAACGAACTCAGGCAAAGTGTACTCATCGACATCGACCTTTCCCTTTCAGCATTTTGAGAACGCTCACTAATGACTTTCTGGATCTTTGCCTTGAAATGTTTCTTGGCCTTTAGTTCTTCATTTGGATGCCATGCAAACAAACGCTGCAACAATAAATTAATGAGACGCAATGTTAGTTTTTTTTTTTGAATCAAATTTATTGAATCAAAGGAGTCCTGCTAGGGGAAGCAGAGAAAACAAAGACCTAAAACCAACAAAAACAATACAAGACAACCTGCAATAAGGGACTAAGCTCCACAAACGAGCTGATACAACAAGACTCCACGCAGGGAGCAAAAGGCTAAATTAAACAGAGGAGATACGCATGAGATAACCTATAACACAATTTACAAACATAACCAAACAACCAAGAGCTATTTCAGCCCTTGGAGCAGCAAAACTAGCAGAGAGCTCCACGAAAGGAACAGCAAAGGCACAGCTACAACCGCAACTCAAACCGGATCAAGCGAAACCAGGCCAACCTTTACCGAAAGACAACAGCACCAGGGATACATCAAGAATTAGAACAGAGGCCACACTTCAAGTAATATTATGAGCAGCACAAAAAAAATTTATCCAGCCATTTTTATCATCCAATGTTAGTTTAGTATCCAACAAATATGTATATAAAATTTACAAGCGATTTACTTAGTACGAACAAAGGTATTAATGAGTTTTACCTTAAACTCATTAAACCACAAGTCCCTATCTTTTTTTGGGGCATCGCTGTATGTATAGTATGGCCCCTTCCAATTTGTCTCTCAAAATATCATGTTGAATAATGTGCGAGATGCCCTCGGGCTTAAACCTGCATGTAAGTTTGAATTATACATATTTTAAAAATTATTCATCATATAGATTACTTACTGCTTTGGGCGACACGGTTTGATGAACACTCTCCCACATGGTAACCTCTGTCCCACTGTGAAACTATCCCATTCCTCTGATGAATAGTATGGTTCTGGTCGGTCCGGCTGCTGAGGCGGCGGTGGCTGCGATTGTGACTGTGGCTGGAACATAGGAGGTGCGTCAATGTTATCAGCACACTCATCATCATCTCTAGGAGTTTGATGGTCTGGTACTGCTGCTGCTGCTGCATGTGTGGCGGAAGTACTGCCTGGCTCACGAGATCCCGCTGATGACGGACCATGACGAGATGATGATGCGCCATGCTGTGGTGTCGATCGCATCAGATACGGGTGGATGAACTCTGAACCAATCATGGGCCATGATCCCTGTGGGGTATTTAGACTGAGAGTGGTGGGAGGCAGCATGTTATAAGGCAAGGGCGTATAAGCCATCTGCTGAGGCATGGCCGCTTGCGTGGAAAAAGCATTCTGGCGATGATAATTGAGAATAGGTCTATAGAACTCCTCTCCCACAGGCTGTGTCTGAGACCTAGCAGGGTGTACGCCTGACATAGGAGGCATCGGGGCGTATCCATAAGAAGCAAACCCCGTAAGCGGGGGCGTTTGTTGTAGCGTTGGAGGGCTGTGGTCCCGTGCCCTAGACCCACTACGTCGTCCACGGTGCTAGCTGCGCTCGCTTGACATATCTTCAAAGCACAAATAGAGATTAACATAAGAGGTAATGATATGGTATATATACATGCGTCGAAATAATTAACGCCATAATATTTTATTATATTGAAAGTGAAATCAACAATTCGCTAAATAATCAACACTAATCTTCATCCTCCTCATTATCCTCATCATCGTCCTCGCTATCATCCTCATCATCATAACCTGGAAGATCCTCGTCACCCTCCTCACCATCATCCTCATCATCATAACTGGAAGATCCTCGTCATCCTCATCGTCATCTTCCTCTACATTTTCTACAACATCCTCGACCCTCTCTTCGCGCACGGTACCTCCGTGATGTGGATCTCTGAGCTCAATAGAATTCTCCTCCTCGATGTTAAATAGAGGAATCGGTTGACCAACATTCGGAAGTTCAGATTGAAAAGCCTCTAGAAGCTCGTTATTCTCAATGTATGCGCACGGTTTCATCTTGCATACAGCTAACATATCCTTTCTGTTTGAAATTTTTCTTGACCGAGGAATAGTGGCATAGTATACTTGAGATGCATTTTGAGCGAGCACAAAAGGGGAGTATGTTGGCGGATACATGCGCTTTTTATTTACAAGCGTAAGTCCGTTGTCAGTCAAATTAACTCCCCATTTCCCGTCAAACCATCTACCCTTGAACTAGACGACTTGCATCAACGGACTCTTCGAATAGGTGAGCTCGTATATGGCAGCAAGCTGTCCATACCACAAAGTCTCATTGTCATGCATGTCTTTACTTGTAACAGATATTCCACTACCATTTTTGAGAGTGTCACCACTGGTAGAACCTTCCACGTGAAATTTATAACCGTTCAGCTCATATTTTTGATACAGGCGCGCCTTCGGATGTGGACCACCTGCAATTATTTTCAGCCAAGGAGGTGATACACTACTTCCCTGATACTCCACATACTCACGAAACCACCCCGCAAACTTTTCCTCTACTGCAGAATCCACTTGCAAGTCACTCCAGTTCTGGAATGTGTCTTTGTAATGATTTGTATTCCACCTGTACAAATCAAAGTGGTGTTTGGTACAGGATACTACGTAGCTTATGATAATATTAGTGTTCTGTATGTTATAACTTACTGAACTAATGGCTATATTTCCGGAATGTTGGATAAAACAAAATATTCAGCAGCACAACGCTCATCTTTAGATAATGCAACAGACCGAGACTGGCCGAAACCCTTTCCCTGGTGGTTGAATATGGATATTGGAATTCTTATCTTCTCAACGACTACAACATTGTCACTATTTGAATGGTTAAATAACTCTGAAAAATGTCCTGCTTCTTCACGTATATAAGCTTTCACCATTGAAGCCTCGACATGTCTCTTATTTGTACACTTCTTTTTCAACACATGCATGTACCTCTCGAATGGATACATCCATCTATATTGAACTAAACCACCTAACACAGCTTCGTCAGCCAAATGAACTATCAGATGCTCCATGGAGTCCCAAAAATTAGTCAGACGCTCCACACGGAGGGCGGAAGCACATATTTTCCTAAAAAATGTTGATAACTCAGACACTGACTTCCATATTTGCAACGGAAGTAAGCAGTGAAATGCAATGGGCAGTAATACTTCCATGAAAACATGACAGTCGTGATTCTTCATTCCCACCAGCTTGTGATTGTCTTCATCAACACAAGCTGCCAAGTTGGACACGAAACCATTTGGAAATCTGAGTTGTTTAATCCACTGACATACTTCAACAGCGTCAGCATCATCCAACACATATTT
The DNA here is from genome assembly GCA_002312845.1 of Kalanchoe fedtschenkoi. NCBI lineage: Eukaryota > Viridiplantae > Streptophyta > Magnoliopsida > Saxifragales > Crassulaceae > Kalanchoe > Kalanchoe fedtschenkoi. Next base: position 2,441,546 of record NQLW01000060.1, read on the forward strand.
CGCCTTCGGTAAGAAGAATTTGTTATTTCCTAATGCAATTGGCTCGAGAGATTTTCTGTTGCAAATAGCAGCGATGTCTTTTCTGGACTCAAGGTTGTCCTTTGTATGCCTGGCCACCTTCGTAATTGTGTTAAATAAGTTATCGAACACATTTTTCTCTATGTGCATAACGTCTAAATTGTGTCGTAGCAAATTATGCTTCCAGTAAGGAAGATCCCAGAATATGCTTTTCTTTGTCCAGTTGTGACTTTGTCCATAGCCAGGGAGCTTTCCAACCATATGAGTATCAATGATTCTCGGAAATCGACATATCCCCTCTCTTATAACATCATTCGTAGAAATTCTCACGGGCTGCTCCCCTCCCTCCATCACGTTCTTTCAAAACAACACTTTATTTCGCCTATACGGGTGATTTCTTGGTAAGAACTTCCGGTGACAGTCTAACCAAGTTATCTTCCTACAATTGTAAAGATAATATCCAACATTTTGGTGCATGCAAACTGGACATGCGAATTTTCCTTGTGTCTGCCAACCCGAAAGCATGGCGTAAGCGGGAAAATCGTTAATAGTCCACATCAAGGCAGCTCGCATTTGAAAGTTAGAACCTTTTGAGGCATCAAATGTTTGGACACCGACTTCCCACATAAGTTTAAGTTCATCCATATGGGGTTGCAGATAGACATCAATCCTCTTACCTGGACCTCGCGGACCGGGAATCATGCAGGTCAAGAATAGATAGCGTTGCTTCATGCATAACCATGGGGGTAGATTGTATGGAGTAACAATCACCGGCCAGCATGAGTATGACTTGCCACCGATTCCAGAGAAAGGAGAGAAACCATCAGTGCATAAACCGAGCCTCACATTTCGAGGATCTTCTGCAAAATCTGGATATGTGTTATCAAAAACCTTCCATGCCTCAGCATCAGATGGATGTGTCATTACAGATGGATCGATCCTTTTTGATTCCTTATGCCAACGCATATGCCTCGCAGTTTCGGCAGATTGGAATAATCTTATGAGCCGTGGAATTAATAATAGGAAGAACATATTTTTATGGGAAATCACGCTGCCCATCATGCCAGTCTTCTGTTTGAATCTGGCTTCGCCACATTTACATGTGTACAAATCTTCATCATCTTTATAAAATAACATGCAATTTCGCACACAAGCATCGATTTTGATGTACGGTTGCTCAAACCTTGCAGCGACCTTTAAAAATGGGCGCGCGACGGCTTCAATCATCACTACTCACCATGTTGCTCTAATCTGAGAAGAAGATTCGAAGTGGAGACGCAGAGCGGAAACCCTCGGTGATAAAATTGGGAAAAGATTTTATTGATTTATTCGGCGTCACAGTTATCCTAACCGGACCGGACGGTTCAACCAGACCAAAATCCGGTTAACTATGATGCAAATTGTAATTTTAGTAAGTTTAAATCGGTTTTACAAAATTTTGGTTCGGCCGACATTGTAAAATTTCGGCCGGTTTTTAACGATTGGAGTTACAATCCGGTAAGGTAATTCAAATCGGACCGGATTTTGATCCGGGTCCCGATTGAAGCTACCGGTCCGGTCCGGTCCGATATCTATGTCCGAAACTGTGCGCGGTCAAATTCACCTCCTTGCAGACGAGATGAGCCTCCAGCCGAGACTGTTAGAAATTCACCGGAGAGACAACGTTAACAACGTCGCCGGCGGAATCTCAGTCAAAAACACAAAAATTACACAAGAAAGAGAGAGAGACAAGAAGTGAAGTGTTGTGAAGAGATGATTTTTTCCTTCATCCATTACTCTTCTTAAATAGGCATTTACATACGACATGTGCCTAACTTCTGCCTAACTTGGCCTAACTTGTCTAACTTACTCTAACTTGGCCTAACTTGGCCTAACATTGTCAAACAAGGATTACTTGTCAACAATCTCCTCCTAATCCTTGTTGTGCTCGTCGTTTACATCGTACAGGCCGATCTTCGCGCGAAGCTCGTGGAATTTGACTCTACCGAGAGGTTTTGTCAGAATGTCACTGAGCTGCTCTTCGCTCTTGATGAAATCTACATCAATCAATCCGTTGTCTGCTGACTCCCTGACGAAGTGATATTTCACTTCGATATGCTTACTCTGTCCATGAAGTACTGGATTCTTGATTAAAGCAATTGCAGACTTGTTGTCCACCTTCAGGATTGGCACACTTGGCGTAGATCCCTGTACTTCAGTTAATACCCGAGCAAGCCACAATGCTTGACAAGCCGCGTTTGCAGCTGCTATGTATTCTGCCTCGCAGGTGGATTGAGCCACAACTTTCTGTTTCATGGACTGCCAGGAAATTGGACTCCTGGACAAGAAGAAGATCACCCCAGTTGTGCTTTTCCTAGCATCAACGTCACCAGCAAAATCAGCATCACTGAACTCCATCAGTTGTGCATGATCCTCTTTTTTTCTTCCAAACCATAGTCCCCAATCTCTGGTTCCTGCCACATATAGAAGAATTCGCTTGACCGCAACAAAATGATCCTCCCGCGGCTCCTCTAGGAAACGACTCACATATCCAACAGCAAATGCAAGGTCGGGGCGGGTGTTGACGAGGTACCTCAAGCTCCCTACGATGCTTCTGTAGACAGTCGCGTTCACCAACGGTTCAGTGCTCTCTTTGCTTAGCTTCAGCCGTGCCTCCATGGGCACCTGACTGGGATTGCACTCAGTCATGCCGCTCTTCTCCAGAAGCTTGGCGGCATAGGCTCCCTGGCTGAGCGAGATTCCTCTCGTGCTCTGCTTTACTTCAATGCCAAGATAGTAGTGAAGTAAGCCAAGGTCGCTCATCTTAAACGCGGACGTCATCTCCTTTTTAAACAATTTGATGTTGTCACAGCTGGTGCCGGTGATCACCAGATCATCGACGTACACCCCGACCACCAGTTGCGCGTCCCCAATCTGCCTGACATAGATGGCATGCTCCGATGGACTCCTCCTGAAACTGAGCGACACCAATGTATTGTCCAGCTTTGCATTCCAGGCTCGCGGTGCTTGGTGTAGCCCGTACAACGCCTTTTTCAGCTTGAGCACCTTATGTTCCTTCCCGGTGATTACAAAGCCAGGCGGTTGCACCACGAAAACTTCCTCCTGTAGATCACCGTTCAGAAACGCCGATTTGACGTCCATGTGGTGCACCTCCCACCCTTCGTGAGCTGCAAGGGCGATGAGCAAGCGCACCGAGTCCAGCCGTGCTACTGGTGCGAACACTTCATCGTAGTCGATTTCGTGTCGTTGTGCGTATCCCTTCACCACGAGGCGCGCTTTGTGCTTGACCACCGCCCCATGCTCGTCTCTCTTGACCTTGAACACCCA
>NQLW01000060.1:2465414-2529930 GCA_002312845.1 Kalanchoe fedtschenkoi
AAAGCGACATTCTCAGTAATGACGATGGTAAAGTCATTTATCGAACCCATACTGACCTTTGTAAGTTATATAGTACATATACCTTTTACTAATTTTTAATTTTTATACAGGGTGTGGATTTGTCTCAAGTTTCTATCGATGACACTAATCCACTGGCATCTGGAATTGAAATGTCTGTTGTAAATAGGCCTACTAAAGAAACACTTCAGAAGACTATGCTTAAACTATCATGGGTTATATTTCATAATATCTGAGCAGATTTACCACATCTAAGCTGCAGGTCTATGCAGGTTTTTTAGTAGATTTGTCACATTTCACTTGCTTGTATATGCAAGTTTTGAGCAGGTTTTTCATATTTAAGATGCTTGTGTATGCAGTTTGTGAGCAGATTTGTCGTATTTAAGATGCCTGTGTATGCAGATTTTGAGCAGACTTTTACATTTTAGATTCTTGTGTATGCAATTTTTAGCAGGTTTTTATATTTAAGCTGTTGTGTATGCAGTTTGTGAGCAGATTTGTCGTATTTAAGATGCCTATATATGCAGATTTTGACCAGGTTTTTCATATTTAAGCTGTTGTGTATGCAGTTTTTGAGCAGATTTGTAATATTTCAGCTGCTCAAATATGCATATTTTGAGCAGATTTGCCATAATAATTTAAATTTTTTGAACAACAGTTGAAACCTGATATATTGATATGCCATAGTGAATGCAAACTCATTTTTGCAAGTTACATCAATAAAGTATCCTGATTTCCTTTAACAGATTCAACTGATGAAACACTAGTACATAATAAAAATTTCTGTAAATCTATTCCATTCATTCACATTGAATACATGAAACTGTCTTATACAATAAAAAAAATCCTGAACTCATTGGCACTATGCAAAACCACACGTTGTTTAAATTTACAACTGATAATGTGATACACTATGCACGGATTGATTGTGAAATGAGTCCACTGAGCTGCCTTCTTCTTCATTTTATAATGAAACGGTGTCCTCGCCTTGTCGTCTCCACATGCTGTTCAAATTATCCTTTTCCAAGTTCTGGCAGATTGTAAAAAAAATTGACGGTGAATAAATGAGCATGTAACCCATTTCAGATTTATTAATAACATGAACAATGAGATGTCTGATAAAACACCGTGCGTCTCTGCTTACGTCAGGTATTAATTTGACGAATATAACTAATCAAATGAAAGTAAGTACTACATCGATATAGCTAACTTAGCACAAAATGTATGTATCTGCAGATACCTATTTTCTAGGTTCTGCCCCCCTGAGTCGCAGATACGGTATGCATTTTTTGATTGCAACCGTATGGGGGAGTTCGGAGCCGTTTTTGAGGTCAGAGCGGCCTACGTACACTGGCGGATAGAGTTCGGAGAGAGATCTGGATCTCCCGTGTGCTACTTCCTACCGTACCACTCCGGCTCATCGTAAGTGCGAATTTCATGTTTTCTAAGTTTATTAAGTGTTTTAATATGATGTTATGAAAGTAAATGACTTTCTTCGTGAAGGTGTCATTGGACACTAGCTGTCATCTTTCCGAGAGCATCCACTGTCTACTATTTCGACTCTGTTACATGCGCGGCGGCACCGGAGAATCTTGTGAAGTTTGTAGACGAGTAAGTTCACTTGTAATTTACATTCATACATTGTGAAAGAAGTGGCTGATTTAAGATAACTAATAGATGTCTTAATTTTGTAATGTTTTAGAGGTCTGACACGATGGCGAGGATCTCGAGCCAGAGTCACGTGGGAGTTAGTGACGGTACATTTTCAATATTAGTAGTCCATTGAATTTTCATCATTTATTTTGTTCCAAAACTAATGAGTGGTGTTCATCATTTATTAGTGTCTGAGACAGCCTGAGGGGAGTATGCTGTGCGGCTATTATGTATGTAGAAACATGCGGCACATCATTGAGGGTTTGTCCTCCCAGCTAGGCACTAGTCATTTCGGTCTACAGCAGGTATAATTATAGTTGTATTCATTTCATTTATAATAATTTAATGTGATGAGTTACAATATTTTTTTAACCATATTACTAATTTACAATTGTTTACAGTTTTTTGACCAGGGAGATGAGGGACTCGCACCTTACGAGTTGAAGGAGATCGACTCAGTGAGGGAGGACATAGCGGGGCTTGTTATGGAGACGCACCGAAATTCCATAGTCGGTGGCTTTGTAGTATAGATTTCATCTGTACGTGATATATTGAGACATTCTTGATTTTTTCTAATAAATTTCGAATTTTTTTGGTTTTGCTTATACGAAATTGTATATATTATACATTTCTTAAATAATTAAAATATATTAAATTACGGATTTAATTAATCCGTAATTTATTTTTTATAATAAAAAAAAATCCTTTTACCACGCTTTACATGAGAAGCACCTATTACCACGCTTCAAATGAAAAGCGTGGTAATAGGTGCTTAACCTATTACCACGCTTTATCTGAAGCGTGGTGATAGGTGCTTAACCTATTACCTCGCTTCATGTGAAGCGTGGTAATAGGTGTAGACCTTTTACCACGCTTTATAAACGTGGTAATAGGTGTTATAGCTATTACGACGCTCTGTACTTTATCTATTACGACGGTCGTATTCACCACGCTTGTGAAACGTGGTGAAAGCCTTCGAATAAGCGTGGTAATAAGTCCCGATCTGTAGTAGTGTACTAACATTCACTCATATAAATTATAATTTTTTTTTAAAAAAAAATTACATTAGTCAAGAAAAAATTCACATTGGTCAAGAAAAAATTCTTCACATGATTATTTTTGTTGAATCTCTCTCCCTAATTCTCACAGACAACTTATTTATATAGATAACTATTGCAAAATCAAATTAGATTTTATGTATCCTTTTCTATTTTTCTATTTTACAAATTCTAAACCTAACAAATTCTCTAGTAACAAGACTTTCTAAATATCTCCATCTTCACCACCATTTTTTTCATGGAGCTTCCAAACCTAAGGGGTCCTTGTCATCTTTTTATTCATCTTCTTCAATAAAATAAAAGTCTTCTTTTATTCTTCTTTGATTGTAATTAATTCTTCACATGACAACTAAATACAAAAGCTTCGCACATCTTCATCAAACTTATATTTTTAAAGAATATAACTTTTGTCAATCACGCTTCATTAATATCAAGACTCATCTCTAAATATGAATACCCAACATTCTCCTTTTTGAAAGATAATATTCAGCAACATCTCCTAGGCATGTTTACACAAACATAACATCTTCAAGTATCTTTATTGGTCTCTCAATCTCCAAAATATTCCTTCCGCTCTACCAAATTAAACAATGTGTGCAACGGTCACTGTTCTCAATTGTAGTGAATGATTTATAAATTATTAGCTTCCTTTTTTAAAATCAACTCTCACACACTAGCCTATTTTAGATGAGCTACTCTGAACTTTGCCCTATCCTCCTTGCCTAGGTGGTCCAGTTCCAGATCACTCCTTCTAGATCCCTCCTCCCATGCAGAGTTCACAATAACCCTCTCTAGAGATGTGGTAACTCTAGCATCTGATCAGATAGTCCTTTTCCAAGTTGCCCATTCCTAAGTTGTTTTTTATGTGTCGGCTCTCAGTGAAAACAACAATGTTCTAAACTCTTCTCTTTTAGTTACAGGTGCACTCTTGAACCTCCCACTCCTCTCTTAAGATCTAACCTACGATCTTATCACCTTGCGATTCTCTTTGTCTTTATGTCAGTCAGCTCACTCACACATTTGTAAGCCGGACTCGCCTCCCACTACTACAGATTAATACCTTTAACTACGTTTGTTTATGGCCAAATAACATGATTGTGAAGCTTGATAAGAATGGCCTAAGTAGTGAAATACAAAACGTGATAATTGGTTTTGAACCTATTATCTCACTTAATTGTCCTAAGCCTGGTAATATGTTTGATACCTATTACCATGCTTAATTTTGTTAAGCGTGGGAATAGGTTTTGAACCAATTATTATGCTTGATTGCTTTGAACATGGTAATAGTTTCAAACCCATTAACACGCTTAAGACAATTAAGCGCAGTAATTGACTCTTTTTTAATTACTGATTTTATTTATTAATTTATTTTAATTATAAATTATATTAATTTTGACGGTGCTTATAAGTCATAAGCATAATTGAAAATGGTATACTTTAGTAGATGCTAATAATTTATAATCGCATTCTGAAGTAATTTTAATTTTAAAAGGCGTTTATGACTTATAAGAGCTTTCTAAAGTCATTTAATTTTGCACTACGCTTAACAAGTAGAAGTGTCGTCTTCTGACAACCAACACTTCAGACACCGCTTATATATAATAAACGTCATCTAAAGATATAAAAAACTATGCAATTTTCTGACCCAAGACTTGACGCTTATTAGCCAAAAGAGTCGTCTAATGTGCAAGCGCTGTTTAATACAAGGACCGTTAAATAATTTTTCAGTAGTGATAATTTTCCGGCGAACTTAAAATAAAATTTTAAATTTTCATTACAAATGTTAGCAACCTACATTTTTATAACCATATTATTTTGATTAAATCATTTTAAAAATTACATATCTCTTTTAGTTTAAAAATAAATTTTTTATTTGTTGAATATAGGGACGTGTAAAACATGGCAAATAAAATCACAATCTTTTGAATTTTTTAAAAATGTTCATTAAGTAGTTATTTAAAAATCACCCAATACTAACTTTTTCTAAAATATATCCCGATTTAGTTTACCTAATATTTTCAAATTAGGATTTGTTGAATTTTTTTAAAACATCATCAAGTTAATATTTAAAAAATCACCTAATACTCACTTGTTCCAAAATATATTAGAATGTATTTTAATTAATATTTATAAAAAAGTTTTTAATCAATTCTAACCATTAATTTTTTATTAAAAGCAATGTATAATCATAATATAACAAGTCAGATTGTGATGTTTAACAAAAAATTATTATTTAATCATAACAAATCAAATTAAACAATAAAAAAATTTCAACCAAATCAATAAGCAACTAAATCCAACACATCAATCATCTTCAATCAAATCCAGTACTCTCAACATGAAGTTTTTTACTAACATCTATGCACTCTAAACATACAAAAACTTCAACCAAATCAGTGAGCATGAAATGATTGTTATTTTTGAGACCTATTGCGATGCTTCTTAGTTTAAGAGTGGTAATATGTAGGATTTAATTATTTAACTTTTTTTATTCAATTATATTCATTTTTGTTGTTTTATTGTTACAGAGTTTGGGGTTTAGGGTTTAAATTTTTTATTTGGTTGATCAGGTTTTAGACTGGATTCAAAAAACAAATTAATTATTTGATTACAAAAACTATTAGTTTATGTATGTAAATAATGAAATAACAAGTAATTTGAAAGTCCATCAATATATATGTTATTGACCAATATATTATGGTGTATGGTTGAGGCATCATGGTTAAAGATTTAGGATCTAATTTTAAAATTATTAATAAGTGTTTACCTTTTAGGCTATAATTTATTTTTATAAAAAAATTAAATTATTCATTTTAATGATTACAATTATTTGTAGCTTATAATATAAAACTATCTGCTTCAAAAATTATATAAGATATTTTTGGGTTTATGGGTTACTATGTGTGGAATTAAAATTCGAGTTTCATATTAGCTTAATGTTAGTTTCACTCGTATGTTTTACATTTCAAATATAATTTTATGACAAAATGTAATTATAATTTTATTTATATAATTACAGATTTATAATATATAAAATATCATAAAATTTTAATTTACTACAAACATTGTTGAAAATCTTTACTATTAAAATAAAAATACAATTTTAAAATGAAATGCATATTAAAAAGGGTTAAGTTGAATATTGGATATGAAAAGGTGAAAAAATGAAACAATAATACAATAAAAGTAACACAATAATACAAAATGTAAAAAATAAAAAATTTAAATTGAATTTATTTTTTACCACGCTTAGAACTTCAAAGCGTGGTAATACATTTCACCTAAACGGCTGCGCTTTGATTCGAATATCTATTACTACTCTAAAATATTTAAAGCGTGATAAAAGATTTGACGCATATTACCACGCTTAAAGCTTTGAAACGTGATAATAAGTTTTCTCCAAAATACTGTCATTTTGTTGACACCTATTACCACGCTGTAAACTTTGAAGTGTGGTAATAGATGCATATTTTTGCCACACTTTATCTTTTAAGCGTTGTAAAAAGTTTCAAAATTAATTAACACACTTGGTTAGTATTAATTACCACGACTATTATAAGAAGCGTTATAAAAAAGTGAAACACGGTAAGTATAAAGCGTGATATACAACAAAAAAAAAAAAAAAAATTGTGTCCCTACATATTCCTTTGGTACTTGGATATGTCCATCTCACGCATAAGATCCACTAAACCTTTCCCAAACCCTGAGTTCATGCTCCGTCAAACCATCAATTTTGATAACATGTGCGAACACCATCACGTATTAATATAAATAAAAAAGAAGTACATCATGTTTTATATCGTTCAACTCTCAACAAAGATATATCAACCATAACATTTGAAATCTTAAACCTTTTGAAATCCAAAAAAACATAAAATTCTAAAAATTAAAGTTATAAAATATAAAACTCAAACACTCCAAAACACCACAGCCCTAAAAATTCAAAAAAAAACACAAAATTAATTTTTTGGTCAAATCTCTTAAATAACTTAGATAAAATATCACAAATTTCCCGTTCAAAAAAAAATAATTAATTTACCACAATTCGATTGAGAAGCGTATTTAATATTTATTACTCGCCCATCGGATGGACCGTTTTATTCTGGTTCAGTTCAGGAAGTTACCCCAAATTGAGCGCTTATTTCGGCTTCCCGCCATCCTCGACAAATTAGGGTTTTTTTCTTCTTCTGAGTTTCTCTGCAAGGTGTATTTCGAATCATCCCTTCTCATCAACTTCACACCACCTTCGAATGCGCGTTATTTGAGGATCGAGAGCCGTCGAACCAACTGAATTTGACGAGCATGGCCGGCCAATCCGACCCTCATCTGTCTTTGTTCTCCGCCGAAGAGGTCAGTTTTTATTCTCAGATTTCTATTTGCGAGTAATTTTTTTGGAATTAAGAGAATTTTCCGGTTATATTTTTTAGGTGGAGTATATGGCTGAAGATGAACTGATCGAGATCGTCCCCAATATGAGGATGGACGCCCTCAATTTGGTTTGCGTATGTTTTCTTTTTTTCTTTTCATTGTCTCATTGTTGTTTTTAGCAGATAGAAACGTAAATATTAGGATGTAACTGACGATTTCTTTAAAAGAATGAGTTTTGTGTGCATAGGGGGATTTTGGGCCTTTCATGCCCCAAATAGCTGCTGAAGTGCCTTTGTGGCTTGCTATTGCTTTGAAGAAAAGAGGAAAATGCACAGTTTCACGACCTGAGTGGATGTCAGTTGGTGAGTGATATTTGCTGCTATTTTGGAATTATATCTGCTGGTATTCGATTATCATATGCCGCGGGGTTTGGAGGAACACTTGTAAACATCATTTGGTGATTATTCGCTGGCTTGTTATGTGCTATTTTCTATGCATATGATCAAAGTGTTAACCATGAAGTGTGGCACCATGCATGATACTTGCAACTACAATGTGAACTGAGTTTCAATTGTGAAGTTCAGTTGAATAATAACCATTCATTTGTTCATAAGAGACATGACTATATTTGATATAACACCAAAACTGATATGCTAGTCCATGCACAATGAATAATATATACGAATGACTACAGTGTAACCCTGTATCTGAAAGGTTTCATGTTGTCATATTGTTTGGATAGAGAAATTGACTGAAGTGTTGGAAGCTGAGCGTGAGTCTCCAAGAGTTTTTCAGCCGCTACCATTTCACTATGTGGAAATTTCAAGACTCTTATTTGATCAGTAAGAAATGCATAGGTTTCATGTTGACTATCTTTTCTGGGACTTCAGTTTCTCACCATTTCCTCTTTGTTGTTTTTATTTTAGTGCTCGTGAGGATATTCCTGACACATACATGGTAAGCTCGAAGACACATTTTCTCATTTCATCTGCTGTGATCAGTCATACTTAGTCTTTTTAAATGTATATAAAGGTGAGATCTCTTGTGGAAGACATCAGAAACGTCAGGTTTCATAAAATAGAAATTAATTTGGAGGAGATTCAAGGTCGTGCTCATGCTGTAAAGGTAAGGCCGTCTTAGTTTTTATTTCAAGCTTCATTATGGCAGTCCGTTTTTGCTTGTCGCATAATATACTTCTCTAATCAAATTACATTTGAAAGGAATGCTGAAATTCATAATATTCGATGCTTCCATATGTTTAAATTTGTATTTGGTGCGAACTTCAATTGGGCATGCGAGTTTTGTTTTATCCTTGTTCAAGTAATTATCACCTCTCAGAAAGATTTTTTTGGCCACATCAAATTTTCAGGTATAGTAGTGGGTGTCGGGTTCAAAGAGTTATTGACAATGGGGTTACATTTGATCTTTTGAGTTACTATCATCTCATGTGAAGAAGCAAGCTAGCGTTATTATCTTTCAATCACTATATACACCACAAAATTTATCTTTTGATTACATGTTTCAGATAAAAAATTTATCTGCTATGGAAGTGAACATAGTGCGCCCATTCGTTGTAAGAGCTCTGCAGGCATTTTATAAGCATGATAGTCCTGAAATGATAGACCAAGTAGATACAACAACCATCAGACGCCCTCAAGCAACAGACAACATTCCTCGAGTAAGTTTCCCTTCTTACTTTCTCTTGATCATTTTATGGCTCATATCAGGGGAGCAATGCCTAGGCTTATTTTTCTGTTTTTTTTCAAAGTATATAATTTTCACCTGAAAGATATGTATCTTTCAAAGATAGTGAAAGAATATAGTTATAACAGTCCTCTACTTTCCCCCATTGTTATGTTTACTTGAACTTTTCCTGTTTTCAGCGAGTTGTAAGGCGTTGACTGACATGTATATGGTGACCTCTCGACCCCATAATGATTTCATCAAAACATGGCATTATCGTGCTATAGCCTATAGCTAAGGTACTTGTATCTGTCATGTCTCCCAAGTCGATGACCCATTGGACTGTCATTGATCCAAAACTGTGAGATTGAAGTGCTTCCCATATTGGCATTTGTCAGCTGGAAGTCGTGTTACAACCGTTGCTATGATTATAACTAGTTGCTGATGTAATTTTTATGATTTTTTTCATCAAGTTGTATTCAAATGGGGCTTTCTTAAAAATTCGGAGCGATCTTCTCCTTTACAATATGCTCAAAATCTGGCCTCATAATTATGTAAAATGTAATTCATCCTTGACGCTTATTATTTGTAGTCATATTTGCATTTGCTAAGTATTGGTTTTGCTTTCTCTTTGTTGTCATATCATTGGTAATCTCCATCATCATGGTTTCATATGAAAATGTTTCTAGGGCTATGTTGTCACACATGGGCATTATCTGCTGTGTTCTCATTGTCTTTTTGCCTTTATGTTATTGCTTCAGTTGCACTTATACTGGTATAATATGCTGTCTGTTTCATTTGATAAATGTTGTATTGACAGATGCAACGTAGAAAAGCAATCATCTTTACTATTTCGTGACTGGAACAGCTAACCAGTGATGGCCTTCAAGAAGAAGTTGCCAGGCATCTTGCTGGTTTATGCATAAGATAAACATGTGCAAAATTTCCTTCATGTTATGATCATTAATTAAATAAATAAGAAATTGTGTATTTCTTTTACATCTGAGCTGGATTAATACTCATATTAGAAGCAAAGGGCAAAAAGCTCCTGAATATTGGATAGTGCCCTCTCCTCTAGCTCTTTGCCTAATTCAAGTGTGTGACAATCACATGGGGTGAATGGTTGCCCTTTGTGTCATTTTCACTTTTAATTAGCGTTTGTATCAGACCAAACAAGCAGGCAGAGTACCTATTGGGACTCAAACAAGCATTTCGGAGGTGGTTCTGTGATCTTGATGGTATTTTCTTAGTTACTTGTCATATGTTGATTACCTGAGATAATCAGAAAACAATATCAAACAAGCGTTTTCACTGCAGTTACTTTCTAAAATGCTTCTTTTTGTGCACTTTTGAAATTTGATCCTGCCCTTTTATGAGGTACTTGGCAGTTGTCTGCATAACTCAACTGACCTTATCCAGATGAATAGACATGAACTGAATAACAGACTGTTGCTTGAGAAACACTGTTCAGCTGCAAATTACCGCACAATATTTCTTATCTGGCATTGGAAGTATTGGCAGCAATGTATTCCATAATTCACAGTAAGCCACATGAAGTCTGGAATTCGTTTCAAAACAAGTGAGAAAATCCATCCAACCTAATCTGGATATCATATTCGATGGCCTTGCGCTTTAATTTTATGATTGTTTTATTTTCTTTACCCGACTTTTGCTAGATGAACTACTTATTTTTCTAGGATTTTAATTAATAATTCATTAACATTTTTCATACTGCAGTGATTTCCCTTCTATTAAGATCCCCCAAAAAGGCTGGGAAAGCATCACACGACCTGGAACTCAAGGTATGACTAAGATTCGAAGTCATATGTAATATAGTACCTTAATTAACTATGGAATAATCATAGTGTGAAGTCAGATGATTATACTGTTTAGTTTTATATTTATATTTTTATCATGGACAAAGTCTAATGGAACTTAGCTGGCTTTATGATAAATATTATATCATAAACTAGGCTAGTTATTGCTATGTTTTCCCTTAGATGATCCGACTTTGACTGAAAACCATTTTGTTCGCTTTTGCAGGATTGAGGCCATTTGTAAAGGTTATATGTGGCCGTGCATGAATATCCTGATTTGAATTTTAGTTTTGGGGCTTCTAGTTCCATATAAACAATTTAATGGTTTTTAAATCATTAATACACCTCACAGATTCAGGACAATGACATGTTCCCTGTAGATAAGATGGCGTCATTAATTTTTATTCACTTCGGATATAGCTATCAGAATTGATAACCTTCACAAGATGTGGTCCTCATCGACTTCATAAAATAATTGGTTGCCGAATGTGTGTCCAGCATACCATTAAGGCGTATGAATAATACTTCTGAAACAGGGCAGAAAGCTATCTAGCTCTGATGTCATGTTCCCTCCTTTGTCGTTGCCCTGAATTCTGGGGAAACAATGTTCGTGAATCACATGGGATGGTTAGTTGTCCTATCATGGAGTAATCTTTCAGTACTGATACCACTGACATTTTATAACATAAAACATCCTTTGTTAAAAATACACTGTCTGTAGTTTACTAGTGTCACTTATCCAGTTTGATGGTAAACAATAACTGTAGGTTCATGCTCGTGCTCTAACAAAGGTAAAAAATCCGGAAACTTCGCATTTAGAGTGTGAAATTGATGAGGAAAGGAATCTTTTTTTGATCTGCTGTCTACTGATTCCTATGATCTGGCTTATCTGTTCTACAGTAATTCCCAAGCCATTTTGTGAACTTGACAACATGTAAGTTTACCATCCGCATCTGTTTGATGTTTCCTGCCGTTGTGGTTCATGTATTTTTATTATTTTCATCGCCAAAATGATTTTGATTATGCATCGGTTAATCCTACTTTATGAATACTGATACGCTTTGAGGTGCAGAACTTAAAATTATTTGTTTATATTAGGAAATCATTGTACATGTTTGTTTACCATTGTGGACTGCTTCAGATTGCAAGGCTGTAAAAGAAACCATCTCCTAGGTCCTAAGGTGCTCCCAGATTCCATTGTATTATATGAAATCTGTAAAAGAAAATTGTCAGTTATAAAAGTTTATAGTAGCATTTTTGTGGGCCATCTGTCCACAGAGTAACCCAAAGCCACATAAATTTGACAGCACATGTGGCATGTTGGTTGTGGAGAACGAAAGATGGATGGATGCAAGCAAGATGATGAGGATGCAGATAACCATAAAACGGTTGTCAGATCAAAGAAAATACTGATTGATGCCAAATGCTGATTTCATATATTTTAGTGGTCCAGTTTTTTTCGACTAGAATATTAGTTGGAGCATATATCCCAGTCTTTATTATTTTCCAACAGTATTGGATTCTCGAACCAAAGCAGAGTATGGAAGGGTGTGATTGCTCAATGAGTGCTGTGTTTGTGTATGTGTATGTGTAGGTGGTGAGTAATTTAATTTACTTGTGCTTTCAGTTGGTGGAATAATTTAGCACTTTGATAGAGAGCAGAAAGTTGGCAAACACGGAGCTGACCACCTGTATCGCAAATCTTTTCTGTTGGCCTTGATTAAAAAAAAACAGAAAACAGAAAAAAGAAAAAAGAAAAAAGAAAGGCGAAACATTATTGACTCATGATACAATCTTCTATACCAACAACTATTGTTATTGATCTCTTCTTTTTCGAAATTACCTACATACCCCTATCCCGCAGCAAGAATAAAGTGATGTATAGTTGGGTTCGGCCTAGTCCTATTCCCAACAAAATGCCTTTGCCCCCTCAAATTGATAGTGAAAGTATTTCGAATTATCTGATAGTCGGATAAATAGACTGTAATTTATATTTAATAAAAAAAATTAAAACAAATTAATGAAGGACTCAAGTTTCCTCATTCCAGATTCTTATCGCATTTTTCCTCCCGGTTAAACTCCAAACCAAGCATTTTCTTGCAATCCGAATCTGATCTGATATAGATGGCCTTCACTTAATTAATCATCCACCAAATAGATGTCTTTGTTACTGCTCCCCGAAGAAGAATTTTCGGCATAGCGGCTTTGGTTCGAACTTATCTAATTTTCAAAATCCAAGGGTAAATTCGGTATTTCGTGCTTTATCAACCTCCTTTAAATTCCGCATGAATCACCCTTGAGCATTCTCCTTCGTCCGCGCTGTCCATTTCCTCTGCAGCTTCCTTCTCCTCCTCTCTCCGTTCCCTCCTCCGACGTCTCCGCTCCGTCACCGTCGCCGATCATCCTCAATCCCCGCCGCATTTCAGGCACTTTCAAATCTCAACCACCTCCATCTCAACCCCCTCGCTCCGAAATCCACCTCCGGAGCTGTCCCCTACAAATTCGGATTAGTGTACCCATAAGATTGTAACTCTGGTGTGTTGTGAGGCTAGGAAAAGGAGATCGGGACAGGTCGGAGTTGGATTCGGTACCGGAGGAGGGGATGGATTGCGGAGTTTGTTCCCCGGCGGAGGATATGTGGCGTGTGATGGCCGGCGGGCAGATCGGGAGTCATGAGAGCGAGCATGACTTGGCTGTCATGGTTAGCGATTTCATGGAGAACGGAAGCGGCGGAGCTGACTCCTGGTGTAGCAGCGACAGCGATTCTGGCTTCTCTGATCTCGCTCATCTCGCCGATACTATTTCGGTATGTCACCTTTTTTTTCGTGTTTCCGATCCTAGTGTCTTTTATGCTGATCCATTATGATTTTACAGCTTCTGTTTCATGGTTATTTCATTTCATCTGGGCTAGAATTCTTACATCTGAATTAATTAGTAGAGTGGAGTTTCATGCTGTATGCTTCTTAGATCAAGCTTGATTGATTGCAATTGATGCCAGTGATTTCAAAACTCCAAACGTTGTTGAAATGTTACGTTTCTTATCAAAAAAGAAAAAAGATATTAATAGTGTATTTGTTGAGATCTTCGGGTTTTCTTTGAGACGTTAGCTGGGCCTGGTAGTAGTTTGATTGTTGGAACTTTTGAAGGCAATATAATAGTGATCTGGACTTGCTGTTGGGATGTATTGTTTGACAAAAACTATTTCATTCTTGATCACC
The DNA here is from genome assembly GCA_002312845.1 of Kalanchoe fedtschenkoi. Lineage (NCBI taxonomy): Eukaryota > Viridiplantae > Streptophyta > Magnoliopsida > Saxifragales > Crassulaceae > Kalanchoe > Kalanchoe fedtschenkoi. The sequence continues at coordinate 2,479,230 of NQLW01000060.1, forward strand.
TTTAATTCACATTGAACTCCTAAGCTGGTGAATTCATACAAACTGTACAGTACAAATACTATCTTTAAGTTGTTTTTGTCATTAATTAGTTTCATTATCAGATTTGTTAATGTTGATGAGTTCTGTTAATTAATAGTACTGTAGACACTCGACAGACCAGTATGAGCGCAGCTTGATTTCATTGGTTCAATCTCTTTTACTCTCCATCAACCTGGCAGATCTCGAGGCTATTCCTTCGGCAGACTGTAATGCTTGCTGCATCCGGTTTTCCTTGGTTACACTTCTGAGACTTTCAGGTTATGATGCTGCAGTGTGTTCAACCAAATGGCAGGGCAGAGGCAAGGTTCCTGGAGGTAACACATTTAATTTGCACTTGTACTTTATTACCTTAATTCTTAGATTTTCCATACATTTTTTCCTTTGGCCGATTTGAGACTACAACTTGGCATTCATGAAAGAAAAGAACCTCGTCATAGAAAAAGCATCCGAATGTAGATTTACAATGAACAGAAAAGGTTGCTTGCATGCTCTTGTTACTTCGACATGAGCCTTCGTAATCCCAATTTGTAATGGTGACTTGATATGCAGGTGATCATGAGTATATTGATATTACGCGTACTGAAAGAGGGAACACTGATCGGTTCATAATTGATATCGACTTTCGAAGCCACTTTGAGATTGCTAGAGCCATTGATTCATATGACAAGATACGTAACACTCTCCCAGTTGTCTATGCTGGATCTTTGGCCAAGTTGGAACAGTACCTTCCAATTATGGTTGAAGCCGCGAGAACTTCACTGAAGCAAAACTCTATGCCCCTCCCTCCTTGGAGATCACTTGCCTATTTGCAGGCAAAATGGCGCTCTCCGTACCAGAGGAAATTCACTCCTGAAGAACATGATTTAAACAGCAATATTATATTGTCAGATCACAAGCGCTGCTGTGGCCACCTGAAGAGGTTGCAATCTTTACTCCAATCTGAAATAGAGGCTGAGCGTACATCCAAGCACAAAAATTGTGACACCCGGAAGCTGAAGCTTGATTGGGGAAGACATTCTTCATTCAGAACATTTTGAGATGAACAACTACTCCTAATTCCAAAGCCAGTGAGAAGAGTGTTTTCCTGACCCTCTATTTTCTGGGTGTAGGAAATTTTCCTCAAGAGAATTATATAGTTTTTCGATTTGAGCTGTCCCCATTTTGTGTCTGCCAGTATCAAATTTTCTGCAGAAAATGATATACATCTTCTGTCAGGGTTTGTTTTTTTTGGGTTATTGTATTGAACCAAGGCCAACAAAACAAGGAAACAGAAAAATAAAGAGCTCAACACAGCAGCTTTAACACAAAGACTCTAAACAAACAGAGCCATGACGCGACAAAACCCAAATTCAATGTAAGAACAATAATGGGAGAGAACCGTGCCTAAAAATAGAGCTGTCGAACACCCAGCCATGACGACAAGTTAAATTTTACGTTACTATCTGTCCAAGAGTTTCTTCTGAACTTCTTGCTAGCATTTATCGCCCAAAATTTTCTGTTCAGTAGACTTAATAATAATCTGACTGATGCAATCCAATCTGGAGGCCTGGCTTTAAAAATTTTACTGTTATCGCCACACAAAAAGCTGAGGATCCAAGGACCTTTTGCAAAAGCTCGAAGGAAAGGAAGATTGTTATAACCAATTTGTTCTGAAAGCTTAGGAGGAGCCATGGTAATGAACACCCAGCCAATCACACAAAGGAAAACCAAACAGAAGAAAAGAAATGACAACTCCAAAACAGGTGATCTTGGTCTTCATCTTCACACAAGGGGAAAACACACTATCTGCCTCAATAAATTTTTGCAAGTTCAAGTTTGTGGATTGACAGCTCCTGAAAACCATCCAAGTGCAAAGCTTGTGCTTTGATAAAGAAAAATTCCTCCAAACTAAACTCCATCATGGAATTATCTTGTCGTGTTATTTCAATGGACTTCCTCGGTCTTTTTGCAGAGAAGGGAGGACCATTAGTTGTCCTCCATGTAAACGAAGTATCAACGCACTTTTGAAGCTTTATTTCTTAAGGAGATAATATTTTTTATCAGCCATGGAAAGGAAGACTTTATAGAAACTGTCCAAGTATCTTCAGGGGTGCAAATATATTGAGAAAACCAGCGAGACCATGCGCTTTTGTTATTAGTAAAACACTACAAATTTCTGAGCATCAACGCAATATTCTAAGTTTTACTATCCATCAATTCAAGGTCTCAGCATTCCTTTGATAAGCAAACAATCTGCCATTAAACCAAACACCGCTTAGAACAGGATAAGCCTCTCTAGAAAAAACTACAACAAATACTATTCAGTTTTTATATCATCGTTGCAGGGAGAAGGAACACCTTACACCAGTGCATGCTCATAGCAGACAGTTGATTTTAGAAAGACGATCAGACCTGCATAAGATACATAGACTTTCCAACAATGAATTCTTTCTGTCAGTTTACTAGTAAGATTATCATACTCGAGTGATTTAAGAGATTTAGAATTCAACAGGATACCCAAATACTTGACTAGAAATCTACCTATCCCCATATTCAAAATCACTGCCAGCCTCATCCTCTCATCCAAACTGGTGACGTATCTAAATAATTTGGACTTTGCTTCATTTGGAACTAACCTATAATACCCTACAAATCAAGCTAAGGCCACACTTAAAGCTTTGATTTGACATTAGCTCTAGCAAAAAACAAATATCATTAGCGAATAAAAGATGTGTGATGATAGCTTTTCTGCATCTGGGATGATAGTCTATTCTTTTATTCTAAAACTGAGCCTTCCAAAAACGGATGAATATTTCCTTGCGATGGAGTAAATGAAAGGTGAGAGAGGGTAACCTTGAATGGGCCCCTCTCCCATCTAAAAAAATCTTTCAAATCCCCTTCTAAACTAATGAAATACACAGACTATATAAGCTTTGATCCAACGACACAATCTAGACGGAAAGTCTAAGTACCTCAGAGCGGAAAGAATTATATTCCAATTTAAATTATCAAAAACCTTTGACAAACCACTTTGATGCAATCTCTTAGTCATCATGATTCTATTGTATCCCCCCAAAATGACTTAAGCAAGGAAAATATTATGCTCGATATGTCTTACAAAAGCTTCATCAATAATGTGATATAAGACTTTCGGCGCCTCGCGGGAATGGTGGCAATCAATTAATAAACTATGTTGACACAAGATATTGGACAACAATCAAATGGAATTTTTTCTTGGTGACTCTTTGGAATAAGAACAATGTAAGAAGCATTTGAAAATAAAAGGAAAGACTGGCTTGCGGAAGAAATCTGTATTGTCCATACATAAATCAGCCTTAAAGAGGACCTAGAAATGAATGAGAAATTCAGCATTCATTTTTATCAGGGCCAAACGTCGTCGTCTGCTGAAGCGGGAGAAATCTTTCAAATCGAAGCGACGCCGTTTGCAGACGACGCGGGGTGCGTTTCTCGTGTTTGAGAAACGTCGCCGTTTTATTCTTCTGTTTTGCCTTTCTGTTACAAATCTGTTTCCTTTCTTCTGAATCGAGGCAGCTATATATAAGCTTCCTTTGTGTATTGTTGAAGATTGATTTTGAGCAATATACAATGAAGTTATTTAGCCTGTGGTTCCATCTACATCAAACCCTAAATTTCGTCTCATGGTATCAGAGCAGAAGTTCTACAAATTGGTATGAATTCTGGTGTTTTTCAGTCAATTTTGCTTATTCCTCTGTAGAACTTTTCAGAGAATCCGTGAATTCTCGGTGCCTCTTACCTAAGGATCTGTGAATTCCCAGTGCCTTTTGCTTGATCGTTGTTGTTGTTTGAAGTTCTGTTGATCTTACAACTCAAAACTTCTCTTGATCAATTGATCTGAAAATGGAGAATCCACTTACTGCTGAACATATTTCTGCTGTTGATTCAACTCATATTGCTGCTGCTGCTGCTGCTGTTTTCAATAGTCAAACTGTTATAAATGTTAGACATCCTTACTACATCAAGCTTTGTGAGCACTCAGGGACTAAAATAACTGCAGTAGTTCTTACTGGTATAGAAACGTTTGAGCAGTGGAGGAGAAGTGTAGTCATGGCTTTATCAACTAGAAATAAACTTGGATTTATCTATGGAACTGTTGCAATTCCACCTGTTGATTCAGAAATCTGGTTTGATTTCAACTGCGCCAATGAAACTGTAGTCACTTGGATCAACAATACATTGAATGATGAAATTGCGAGAACAGTGATGTATGTGACAAATGCAAAAGAACTTTGGGATGAGTTGATTACCAGGTTCAGTGAGAAAAATGGACCAAGGAAAGCACAACTGCAGGCAGAATACTATTCTTTGAGACAGGAATCTCTATCAGTAAATCAGTTTTATGCTAAACTCAAAAGTTTGAAAGATGCTATTAAGCATATGGAAGTAATCAGAGAATGTGACTGCACCAACAAATGTGTCAAGCATTCAGATGAGAAACTAAAAGATGAAGAGGATCATACAATGCACTTCTTGATGGGATTAAGAGATGAATTCATGACTATAAGGAGTACTATTCTGTTGATGCAACCATTGCCAAGAGTAGAAGTGGCCTATTCAATGGTAATTCAAGAAGAAAATCAAAGACAGAACTCTTCAAGGAATTGGCCTGAAGCCACTGCTTTGTTTAATAAAGTTCAAACTGGTGAGAATATGGCAGCTAAATTTCCATACAACAATTTTCCAACTGATAAAAGAGTTTACAAGTATGATGACAAAAACAAAGGAGATACATCAACAGTTGAATGTAGTTACTGCAAGAAAATAGGCCATACTAAAGTCCAATGTTACAGACTTATTGGCTTTCCAGAAAACCACAGGCTCTACAAACCACTCACTCCACAACAGATAGCAAATAAGAAAAGATTTGCCACTTATCAATCCAATATGGTGACCACAGAGTCTCCATCTGTCTTACCATCTGATACTGCCCCAAAATCTCAGCCATCTTTGAACTCAAGCATCTCAGATCTTCAGGATCTACTGAAATTGTTAACATCTCAGCTGGGATCAACATCATCCACTACTCATAATGCTAATACAGCAATCTCAGGTACTGTCAATTGTTTTTCAAGTAAAGTTGGTTATAATTCATGGATTCTTGACTCAGGGGCATCCAATCATATTACAACTCGGTTTGATATCCTTCAAAATCCCAAACCTGCTCATTCCATTATTCATCTACCCAATGGACAGACTACTAAAATTACTCACACAGGCTCAGTATTTCTTACACCCTATCTTCATCTTGATAATGTTCTTTTTGTTCCTGCCTTCAAATACAACCTTATCTCAATCCCTCATCTACTAAAAAATTCCTCTACTCAAATAACCTTTTCATCTGACTCTTGCTTCTTGCAGGACCATTTATTGAAGAAGAAACATGTGATTGGTAGGATATGCCAAGGTCTGTATTGTTTCACTTCTTCATCCAACACAGTATCTCTTTTGCCCAATACATCCCTATCCTGTTCAACCTCAAACAACTCAGATTTATGGCATCAAAGACTGGGTCATGCTTCCTATAATATCATACATCATATTCCCAGTATCAATTGTGCTCCAGTTAAAAATTTTAACATTTGCCAAATCTGTCCTTTAGCAAAACAAGCAAGATTACCCTTTGAAAACAGTTTATCTCTTGCAAGCAATATATTTGATCTTATACATTGTGACACTTGGGGACCTTAAAAAGTCAAAACCTTCAATGGTTTCTCTTATTTTCTCACTATAGTAGATGATTTTAGCAGATGTACATGGGTTTATTTGATGCATCATAAAACTGAAGTGTTTTCAATTCTATGTCAGTTTATAGCTTATGTTAACACTCAGTTTTCTACTAAAATTAAAACCCTTAGATCTGATAATGGTAGTGAGTTTATCAATCAGAATGTGTCTTCTTTTTTGGCTACCCAAGGCATAATCCATCAAACTAGCTGTGTTGAGTCTCCTCAACAAAATGGTAGAGTTGAAAGAAAACAAAGACACATTCTAGATCTAGCTAGAGCACTAAGATTTTAAGCATCTCTTCCTTTAAGTTTTTGGGGTGAATGTGTGCTGACAGCAGTATATCTTATCAATAGACTCCCTTCTTCAGTTTTAAAATTCAAAACACCATATGAAACTCTTTTTAAAATCAGTCCTTCTTATGATCATCTCAAGGTTTTTGGGTGTCTTTGTTATGGTTCTTCTTTGAAATCTCAGAGAGATAAATTTTCTTCCAGGGCTATCAAGAGTGTTTTTCTGGGGTACCCTTTTGGCAAGAAAGGTTATAAATTACTTAACTTGGAGCATAAGGTCATATACTATAGTAGAGATGTTGTTTTCTATGAACATATATTCCCTTTTGCTCATCCATCAGAATATACATTACCTACTGAATCTGCCTCTTCATGTCCTCACTGCATCTCTACAGACATCTCTTTTCCTATTACTGAACCCAGTGGCTCTGTCCCACCCAGTAGTGATCCCACTGATCCTACTGCAATCTCAGACCCTCCTCTTTCTCAGCCTGTTTCTCCACTTCCATCCAGACCTCATAGACTTTCCAAACTCCCTCCCAAGTTTCAGGACTACATCCTACCAACAGACTGTGGCATACCTACTTCTCATTGTGCTTCTTCAGTAAAGGTTCCTTACTCTCTTTCCAATTATGTCTCTTATCATCATATCAATCCTTCCTTTCATTCATTCATTATGTCCATCTCTGCTCATACTGAACCCACCTCCTATACACAAGCCTCGAAGGATGAAAACTGGGTGGATGCTATGACAAAAGAAATTCATGCTTTAGAATCCAACAATACTTGGATCATAACTGACTTACCTGCTGATAAAACACCAGTTGGCTGCAAGTGGATTTTTCGAATCAAGTATAAATCCGATGGATCTCTTGATAGGTATAAGGCACGCCTTGTTGCCAAAGGATTTACTCAGACTCATGGACTCGATTACTTTGAAACCTTTGCTCCTGTTGCAAAGATGACCACAGTCCGGATTGTTCTGGCTGTTGCTATACTTAAAGGTTGGTCCATATCTCAGCTTGATGTTACCAATGCGTTTTTACATGGTGATCTTTTGGAAGAAGTTTATATGAAACTTCCACCTGGATATAAGGTTCCAAATCGCACTGCCTTCACTAATCCAGTTTGCAAATTGGTAAAATCCCTCTATGGTCTGAAACAGGCCCCACGGCAGTGGCTTTCCAAATTCTCCACTGCCTTAACCAGCTATGGATTTCAACAGAGCTCCAGTGATCACTCTCTTTTCACTCGTCTGTTTGGAACTCTGTTTATTGCTCTTCTGGTTTATGTCGATGACATAATAATCACAGGTAACACCACTTCAGGGATTATTGATCTCAAACAATTTCTTAGTACTCAGTTTGTCACCAAAGACTTGGGTTCATTGCATTATTTTCTTGGAGTAGAATTTGCTTGGTCCAAAACTGGTTTATCTTTTTGTCAGCGCAAATATACCCTTGAGATACTTGCTGAAACTGGTTTACTAGCCTGCAAACCAAGCAGTGTTCCTATGGATCCTAATGTGAAGCTTACTGAGACTGTTAGTCCTCCTCTTTCTGCGCCTGATCAGTACAGAAGACTAGTTGGGAGACTTGTATATCTAACAATCACCAGACCGGATATTGCCTTTGCTGTTCACCATTTGAGTCAGTTTCTGGCTCAACCCTGTACTCATCATATGAATGCGGCTCTTAAAGTGGTTCGATACTTGAAGGGAGCTCCAGGTCAAGGTCTTTTGTATCGTGCTGATTCCTCTATATGCTTATCAGGTTTCTGTGATGCTGACTGGGGAAGCTGCACTTTAACTCGTCGCTCAATTACCGGCTACTGTGTTTTCCTTGGTACTTCCTTAGTATCATGGAAATGTAAAAAGCAACTGGTAGTTGCTAGATCCTCTGCTGAAGCAGAGTACCGAGCTTTGGCTAATCTTACCTGTGAAATTACGTGGCTTCTACCTCTTCTCCAATCTCTTCAGGTTGCTGTTATCACGCCAGTTTCGGTTTTCTCGGATAGTCGATCAGCCATTGCTATTGCTCGAAACCCTGTTTTTCATGAGCGCACGAAACACGTTGACATCGACTATCACTTCATCCGGGGAAAGATTATTGATGGAACATTGCAGGTCTCTTACATTTGCTCTCCTCAGCAACCTGTTGATCTTCTTACGAAGCCTCTGCCTCCTCGTCTTTTTTGTTCTCTCCTTATCAAGCTTGGTCTGCATAATCTTTATGCTGCCAAACTTGAGGGGGGGTATCAGGGCCAAACGTCGTCGTCTGCTGAAGCGGGAGAAATCTTTCAAATCGAAGCGACTCCATTTGCAGACGACGCGGGGTGCGTTTCTCGTGTTTGAGAAACGTCGCCGTTTTATTCTTCTGTTTTGCCTTTCTGTTACAAATCTGTTTCCTTTCTTCTGAATCGAGGCAACTATATATAAGCCTCCTTTGTGTATTGTTGAAGATTGATTTTGAGCAATATACAGTGGAGTTATTTAGCCTGTGGTTCCATCTACATCAAACCCTAAATTTCGTCTCAAATTTCCAAAAAACTGATATCCGCTTGTAATTCATCTCTTACGAAATCTAAAAGAGAGTTTGTGTCGCCCACCAAATCAAAATTCACTTCAGGCCAGTTCAAAAAACAACCTAGAAGCGACTTGAAGTGATAAAAAGACAGACACAATCTCTTCCTTGTCAAATGTAACTGGCTCATCTTGCTTGTGAATCAAAGAAATCTTATTCTGAATGGCCTTACCCCTTATTATTTTGTGAAAGTATGAATTGTTGAAGTTTGCCTTCTCTTCCTAATTTAATTTTTCTTTTTGAATATGAATAAATGCTCATACATTAAGTAGCTTTCTTAAATTGGATATAGCTTTGGCTTCCTCGGAATGCAACTCCCCATTGTATGGATAAGATTCGAGCAATGACTGAATATTCAATAGAAGATTTCTGAATTTCTCCACACGCACATTCATCCCGACAGATAACTTACTGTATTTATGTTGAGCATCAATCTGCAGGCCTTAGTATTCAATAAAATCTGCTTAAATGGAAAGAATTGCCCTGCTCTTTTCCAAACATCCCTCTAATAATTGTTTAAGCTCTCCTTTTTGGGTCAGGTTAGAAAATATGACTCTTTCTTGAAATTGTAACAAATGAAGAAGGATAGGAAAACGATTTGAAAATATGACACAGTCTTCTGTAAGAGTTATGATACAATGAGTTTGTTTTTTTTTCCCATTGAAATTAACATCATATGAACTGAATTACAACATGAGTAGCACAACATTAATTAGTGATCCTAAATTGATTTTAAGACAGGAAAGTAAATAAAATGCATTGATTTCAGGAGAGAAATCAGATGAAACAGAAGGAAAGAAAACAAATAAAATTTCTCCCGAATTTATATGGGAAGATTTGGAGAATTAAAGGGATCCGTAAGAGTTCGGGATGATTAGAACTCATTTCATTATCTTTCTAATTTGGACAAATTTGAGGGTGAAGAAGATAGAATGAGTAAAGAGACCTATTTAGTTATCATTTTTTTAAATAAATATGTTATATATTTTCTGTCATCTCCCAAATTTCCTTATTTTAACTTAGAACCTACTATTTACTTTTTTTTCATTTTTTTCTCTTTTCAAATATTTTATATTAGTTTCTTGCGCAAAGTAGGCATTGTTTGGTTTATGAAAACTTTGAAAGAAAGAAAAATCAAAAGAAAAATGAAATTTCCACTACCTGCATTGATTTTTCTTTGGCTTGATTTCGAATTGAAAGTGAAAGGAAGGTCTCAAAACACTCTTATTTTCACTAATTTTCTAAAATAATTTTTCATCCAATTCATTTAACTATCAAATTGTCCAACAAGAATTGCTTTGATTTTTACTCAAAATGTTTTTTAACTATCAATAAAGTTAAGTTAGTTCTTGGCTAGATTAGATACGGGGGTTTGAGTTTTAAGTGTGACGCCGCAGGCGTTCGATTTTTTTCTTCAATTTTTCATATTTTTTTCATTTATTTTGATGAATTATATGGGCTAGATTTACTATATTAAGATTTTTTTGGTTGAATTTTGATTACAAAAATTGAAGATTTAATTGATTTGGGGGGTACAAAATTAAAATTTGAACATATAAAATTATATTTTTAATTTTTTAGTATAAATAAAAAATATTTTGCGTTGAACTTAGAGGGGCGGCCGGCCCCAAGGCCCCCAAGTGGCTCCGCCCCTACCTAAACAAAAAGGAGTTCAAAATTTTAGTCTTGCGTGCGACAAATCAGCAGTCGCATTCTTTCTATTTTGTCGACATAAGCTTCTTGTGCCGACATCACATAGATGGACTCTAGTTGTCGCCCTTCCCTGATAGGTGGAGCTACCGGCTTCAGAGTTTTATATACTTTCACATCATCCCGACCAAACACAGCATAGTTTCCTGATGATGTCAGTTGCGAAACATAAAGAAGATTTTTTTTTCATTCCTTGAACATGAAATACTTTCTCCAATTTCACAAATTCAGAATTAATGCAAAGAGAAATCACTGTTTTTCCTGTGTGGGTAATAAGCAATCAGTGGTTATTTGCAGTAATCACATGATTTTCACCTGGATAACTTTGCGTGTTTTGGAACTTCTTCAAATCTCCCGTCATGTGATTAGAGCATCCAGAGTCAACAATTCAGTCAGTATCATAGTTGATCTCATTAGCTTTATTAACAACACATGTTACCTCTTTAAATGAGCACAAGGAATGAATGTCTCATGTCTCCTCATTTCTAGCATTAATGCTAGACGTTGCCATGTTGCTTTCTTTATTGTTGTTTTGTGCCAATATTCATGAGCTTAGTGACCGTTCTTACCATAATTGTAGCAATGAACATTTCTCTTTTGACTTGTTTGTTCATTGCGGCTACCTTTACTTTGTTGTGCACCTGCTCTCCCTCTTGTGAATTCCTCCAACATTTATCTTTTGGCGAACAACTTTGTTTCCCTCTGGATCTTTCAACTTCATTTTTCTTTGAAGTATAGTGTTGCCTTCTTGCTTCTCGATTTTGGCTAAGAAGAGCAGCCTCCTCTTCTTTAGCACTAGTCACAGAAGATTGCGTGTCAAGTGCCTCCTGATTTGCTAAAATAATATTTTCTAACTCTTCAAGAGTCGGTTCCTTGGCGCAACCATGTGTAGCCATAACAAGGCTGTTGAATTTTGGCCGAATGTCATAAATTATAATTCTTCTAGGCCGTATGTCTATGATTACATTTTCACTGTCTAACTTCGACATTTCTTTACACAAGGCTTTTACCTTGGAGAAATATTCACCATTGGTCATGCTATCTTGTTTGATAGACATGAGATCATTCTCCAAACGTTGCAGCTTCGCATTTTTTGTATTCTCATAAAGAGCCTTCAACGTATCCCAAATTTCTTTGGGTGTTTTGGCCTCCTTCACCTTATGCAGCAAATCATCTTCAATGGAGATAGTAAATGCAAACGTTGCTTTACTGGCTTTTGTTTGTCACTTCTTATGATCGTCTGCCTTCTCAACTAGTGGCTCTGACGTTTCCCTACCTCCAACTATCTCTCAGAGCTCTTGTCCTTGCAAATAGTACCTGATGCGAAAACTCCAGTTGTTGTAGTTGTTGTCATTCAACTTCACAATTGAGTTCATTGAAACAACATCTGCCACTGCTATTAAATTTCTGGAGTCAGTCTCGGACCCTCGTTAGCTCTTGATACCAATTGATGAATAAATATAGCGGACAAGAGAAAAGAAAAGAAACTAATTGTTTCTCTATTTCGATGATGCTGGAGGTTTAGAATGAAATAGATGTATTTGCATTGAATGAATTGGAACAAAACAAATGAAGTATTTATGCTTCTCAAAAGTCACCCATCACCACATATGCTTCCTACTTTGAAACTATAAGTTAGGAGAAAACACAGGAAAAGGAGAAGAAGACATGAAAGTTGACGATGCTAGTTTTAACAGTGCACACCATGCTAGAAATTTGCATTATGCTTTCTTAGTGTACATTATGGCTAGAAGGAATGTCGGACTAGCCTTGTCGAACTTATCTGGACAATGATGATGCTAGGCCGTCCGACTTCTAATTATTTCGACTACCCACCCATGTAAGTTTGACCAGAATATCCGGTTATATATGTTACTTTATATGTCGTTAATTTAAAAACAGTTGAACTATTTATTTTTGGTTTCCTTTTAATTTTGTGACTTCCGTTCTAACTAGTTAACTACTTTGAGCAACAAAACTGTGATCGTACTTGATTGTGCCAGCTTTGTCTCTCTAAATCATCAAAAAATCAATAGTCTAAATCTTATCCCAATCTTATAAAAACATTGAATCCTAATATTATATGTAAAACCAAATTAATTTCACGTATAACAAATCTTAATATGCAAATCCCAAACCTAATATCATAACCCTGAATCCTAAAATTTGAGCTCGAGAACTTAAATATTTTGACCACTTCCTGAGTTTTTAGCAGCTATACTTGCACTCGATAAATTTAAAATTTTCTGTAATGATATATACTGTCACACTAAAGAGATGGTGGCTGTGAGTATAGATTTCCTTTGTGAATTCTTTGATAGGATTTCTTTTTGAGTGCGAGAGAGCATAAAATACAATAAGAATATTATTTATGATTTTCAGTGCAGTGAGCTAAACTTTATGAAACACTATTTTAAATAGCGCCGGCCGCAAGTGACGTAAATGCTGTATTGCTACTCGAAGTAGCATTATATTACCTGACTTGTTGACTGAGCAAAACTACATTTATAGGATACGTCTGCTACAAGAAACACTCAAAGAATTTGACAAACGACAATTATTACAAAAATTAAAATCAGATAAAAATGCAAATTGAATTACAATAACTGCATAAAGTAAGTTGGGTATTTTCAAGTGCAACCAAGTCTGACAATTACAATACAGTGGGATGGTTCAATTTTTGAATTATTTGATTCGTCAAAATCTTTGCTCCAGACCAAATGATGAAAACACCAATGAAACGACTGAGCAGATTGATCCGAGTAAAAGCATGCTGGCTGATGCGTTACCCTTTGCCAGAAACTTCTCATAATCCTTAAGATGTTCCCCCAGATCGATGCTGATTGCAAAGCCTGCCGCTGCTCCGGTAGCCAGAGCATACAACAAGACCTCCAAAATAGATATACCATCATCTTATTATATTGATCAGCAACTGAATATTGCAAGCTCAATCATATATATTATTGTAACTACAAAGTAATAAGTTATTAAAACAAAGCAACATATTGCAAGAACTTACGATGTCTCCGAAGAAGTCGAGGTAGACAAGAATGTTACTGATTCGTTTTCCACTGCTGAGGTGGAAAGCAGTGAGTGCTGTCTGGAGAAGCGAATAGAGTAGCCCCAAGAGAATTGTAAACAACATATACCTGGCAATAAGTTAAGAACAATATTAAATTATAGTAGTTATAGCCAGCTTTTTCTCGATCATGCAAATCTAATTTCTACGAAATGAAATGGCCATACTGAAGAAAGAAATCTGATTAAGATGATGGGGTTGCAGGCGGAGGCAGCATACCGATAAGAAATAACATCGTTGAACTTCACCTTCATCGGCGTTAAGGTGCCATAGTCCCCCAGATAGATCACGGTCAGGGTGTTTGTGGTGAGAACGAGGAGAGCAATGAATGTGAGTGCAATGGTAAGAGCCCTCAAGACGAGCTTTGTTAAGAGGATGCCTGAGGATGATGACCTAAGCGGAGCAACAGGATGAATTCCGGCAGCCGCAGTTGGCGGTGCAGGAGGCGTTGGCGCCATTGATTGATCGATGAACTATACAAACTGCACTGTACTCTACTTTTCTTCCAATTAATGTTGGGGAATTGATGCTCTCTATCTCTACCTAGATATATACACTGTGGTATACCTAGTCGTTTGGGTTGACATTTTCCGATCATAGGATGCCGATTTTATTTGTCATATAACTAATATTTATTTTCACACTTTTACTTGTCATTTAATAATTTCTAGTCACATTTAATACTGTCACATATCTTAAAAAATAAAAAATTAAGTAGTATATCATCATAATTCATATAAAAATCTTTATACACATTTTAAGTTCTACAGAAATTTTAAAAATATATATTAAATACATACTTATTAAATATAGTTAACTGCTAATATTAAAATCTCTTTAATTCATCTTACTTTAACTTTAAACAAAAAGGAGAGAGGGAGTAGACTTCAGGATCAGGATGCGAAGTCAATGTGCCGTCTTGTAATATTATTGGTGCTGACTGGTAAATGTTTGTTATTTTAACCTAAAAATGTAATGTATGTATAGTTGTTGATAAGGCTTAGAGGGTGATGTGTGGTTGGATATTGTAACAAATTGCAAATGGCAATGACCCTGTATCTGTTTGTCGTCACAGACACAGCTGACTGTTTTAACACACAAACAAATGAATTCTAATTTCAAAAATATCTGAAAGAATAAAATGAGACATAGTCAATTCAGTGACTGAAATAATGGGGGTCTGAGAATAAAAATATAAACTATGAAAATTCAATGGTAAATTTATTTATAAAAAATGGCTAGCAATCTCTATTTTATTAAATAAAAAGTGAAGAGTATGCTTACTGGCAGTTGCACGATGAAATGAGACACTTTTAGTTAAGAGAAACAAATGCTTAATGAAAAAAAAAAAAATCAATCCCTGCCAAAAGTAACATATAGGCCAAAGGAAACTTCATTCCAATGATAATAACCTTTTCATATTTTTTTAAACAAAATCTTCAATTAAAAGTTTAAACACAACTTTTCTCCAAATGATTATTATCAGCAACTAGCAGCAACGTGAATCCATTAAATCTCTTTTACGACATCTATAAAGCAAATAAATTTCAGTAACTTTAGTTAAGAGAAACTTCTTCTGAAATGGTAACATAAATTTGTAATAGTGGGTAGATTATAACCGAGGTGTGTGAGTAGTTTGATCTTTGTTGTTCCATCATCTTTGAACATAATTTCAGAACATCCCATCATTTTTGTGCTGACCACGCGGTGGCCCTTTTGTGGCATGCGTGCTAGTAGTCTTCTCCCCTTCACTCGGTATCGGTTCATGGACAATTTTTTTCCATTCAACCCCACACTTGAATTTATAGTGTTAATCTAAGTTAGTCTAAATAATATCATCTAATAGTATGGTTAACCAACTCATTTAGTTTTGATAGAATAAATGGTTCATTTGATATGACTAACAATAATCTCAATCAAAAGACCCATCATATTAATTAAATTTCCTTATAGCGATTTCAGGAACAATCCCTTGAGTTCAAACTAGCTCCACCCTATGATTTACCAATCCCGTATGTACAAATTTTGATGCTTGCTCAGGGTAAATTATTTTGTCATCGTTCATCTATTAAAAAATTAAATATTCAAACAAACTCTATTTATACAAAAGGTGGATTATTAAACGAGGATTATTGGGTTTAGACTCATGTTGAAACTCGTTTCAAAAATATGAAGTTAGACCAACGACTTGGGTGACGGGGGCATGAGCTATGTTTTAGATAATGGTTATGCTTTGTTGGTCATGTTGGATTCTGTTAAGGGATTGTCTTTATTATATCAAGTGTGACACAATCTCTTATTTTTCACTTCAAAATGTTATTAAAAAAAGTTTAAATTATTCATTATCAATTTAATATTTGAATCAATCAGACGAACCAAATCGCACACATTGATGTACTTTTAAAAGTTCACTCTATGGTACTTTTACCTTAGTAAGATGTGGTAGAGGGAAAGGGAGACAGAGAAAGAGCCGAAGATCAAAGTCCTTCTGTTTGGTAAGCGGTTCTTTCTGGCTAAGCTAGTTCGGTAGGCGCTAGAAAGAATCCAAGAGTTTTCACCTTTTTCCGTAAGCCGTCAAGCTCTTGGTCTCTCTTGGTCTGCTGAGAGAATAGAATGTTTCTGGTACGTGCAAGAAGCAGGTCAACTTCTAGGAATTCCATCCTTCTTTTGGGGGGAATTGATTTTTCCCTCTTTCTGGCAACTTCATCGTGACAACTCTCTGTTGCTTCATCTAAACACCCTGTATTTCTCCCTCTTGTGCTGTTCTCCGTACGAATCATCCTTGTCTCATTTGTTATTATTTTAAATTGTGTGTAGACATCTCCGATGCTCTTCTCCATATAGATCATCCTTGTCAATTTTTTATTTTCTAGGATGTGGATGATCCGCACACTTTATTTCTTGCACATTGCCCGGAGAGTCACAAACAGAGTTTTAGGGATGCATGAATAAAATTTCATAAAAATGGGACTGATCTTTTGGAAAGATGGTAAAATCAAATAGAAAAAGTTTGACACACTAATACTACAATGTTCTCAAAGTGAGATTCGTTATACTAAAATGAATGGTCCAATTAGACCTTAATGCAAAGACAGACATAGTTGTTACTATGTTTTTACAATTCATAATAACTTGAGAATGTAAAAATTAGGTGATGAGTAGTTAAATCAATTTGAATCAAATATCATTATTAATGAGGAAGGATTGGGGTATGAGCAAGATAATGGATCGCAAGACGCTTATTCCAATACAGAAAATTATAATAAGTGAATAACAGCGCAATAAGATTACAAATAATTGTTTGACGAGTTATTTTGATAATAGCTCGTAGTTTCATCTTATATAATTTTATTGTTTACTATACCACATGCTACACACAAAAAACTAGTCCTCTAAAAAGAAAATTTGAATTTTTATTCAATAATTCAACTATGTTAAATTGTTTTTGTGAAAGATTATATAATGATACATATTTCAATTTTACACCTTACATTTTCTAAGGCGCTGAAACAACAATTTTTAAGAAAGTGGGCGGAGAAAGAATAAAAAAATATCATATAATAAGCATTAGTATGGATGGTAATTCAACCGAACTGAACAATCCCCGCCCCGGTCAAGATGGATAATAATCGAATTGACCATGTCCATGGTTAAACCGTAACCGAACCGAAAAAAATAGGACGGGTAGGTTAAGGGTATGATATTTGCCATATCCGCTCCGACCCGTCCCAACTTTAGTTAACTATATATCGATAAATCAATCAGACCGCCCCATAATAATTATATAGTTATTTAAATTACGTAATAGGTTTAATTCTATAATACATACTTTTTTAATAGTTATAAAAATTTTAAATAACATGCTCAATTGTAATCACAATATAGTATTATGATTCATTGAGTTAGCTTTATAAGATTGTGCTTATTATATTTTACTAAGACTATTACTTTCTATCATCTATACTTGCTAACTTTCTTATCTAAGACAAAATAAATCCTAGATAGTAATAAAAAAAATCTTCGTCTCAAGTTGTGCAACATGTTTCCTTTGATTCTATCATTGAAGCTAATTATCTAAGTGAAACCATAAACAACATCAAAACATTCATTTCTGAAGCTATGCAACAAGTTCTGTTTCATTTTGTCACTTGTTGAAGTGACGAAGTAGCTATTTTTTATCGTTGAGTGAAGGCTTTGACTGAAACGGCGAATCGTCAAGTGTGATTTTTATGCCATCAGTCTTTATTTCTATTATCCAAACCATAGATGACACAATTTGCAAAAAGAAAAATCTTAGCCAAAGTGTTAGTCTTTCATCTCTCATCTATACCAAAGATACGACTTTTTTTCTATTTTATCTAAAATTTGTGTCTTTAAGAAGACTTCTATATTTTGTAATTTGTTTTATATATTTTTTATTTTTATGAAGGTCAAGATAAGTGATGAGGATGACATAACTTCACTTACGAGTGACTATTCCTTCAGACAGTGCAGTAAAGACCATTGTTTGGAACTATTTTGAGAGGGTTACAGTTTTTGATTTAAAGAAAGCAAGATATGTACACTATAAATGTCTTTTTAGAGCAAATTTAATGAATGAGATGTCACATATACATGTCATGTGAAATCTTGTTTGAAAAAAAAAATCAAGTTGTAAGACAATTCTTTCTTGATGTGAATAATAAGGATAAAGTAATATCTCAAGCTTTGATCAGCAAAAGTTTAGGGAGAAATTAGTTTCAATGATCAAAGTTCATGAATCTCCTCTTTCAATTGTCGACCATGTTAGGTTTAAGAACTTACTCATTTTCTCTTTGGTCTTAAATAAGATGCAACAATAATGAATCAGTTATATATTAAGATGCATGTAGTACATGTCACTTGCTACTAATATCACACTACTCATGATTTTAAGTAATATGTGACGGACCTCGATAACGATTTTTTCAGCAAGTTGGGGATAAGAAGCTTGTTATGGACTAATAACTTGTTGGCTAATCCGGACAAGCAAATTATTAATAAGAACATGCTGACACTGGGATATTAATTAGTATCATTGTCTTTTCAGAGCTATAAAACTTAATTTAGGTATTTCCAAACCTTGTTATAAAGAAAAAATAAGCGAGCTAAGGCTCTTTACCTCATCTGTGGCCACTAACAATGTTTTTAATCGTTCATATGTGATATTGACTGTTAGTTATATGAATGACCATGGTTAAACTGAAATCCGACGGTATTGGGGATAGTTTTGATTTTTCATACCCGAGCGGTTATGGTGAGGGTATGATTTTGATATGTCTCGAGACGGATAGGGTATGGTAATACCGAACCCTTCCTGTTTCCATCTCTAAGCATTAGAATATGTTCTAGTTATTAGTTGGTTCATAGTCTCCTATAAATGCATTTAGAACTAATTGCTTATTGTATATGGTTGGTTGATCAAGGCTATTAATTCATTTAACAAGGGATCTCAGCAATATGTAATACGTACATAGTTCCACTTTTTTTCATCGCACCCTTTTTAGAAATCGTGATAGTTCTGACCGCAATTGAGTAAGCGGTGGTAGTTCAGAACTCCTTTTAGGCTTTATCCCTTTTGAATATTAAATGACCGTGTTTTAAATTTATTTAATATATTTTGTTTTAATTAGCTTACAGTAACATCCCATAATATTCACCATCAAATTTGACGTAAATCACTCATTAATTATTTTTTATTCACTCTTTCTAAATTTATTCTTATTTAACACATTTAAATAAAGAAGAAAGGAGATCCGGCTAAGGAGTTGCTATGAAGAATAAAGAAGAGGAAATCCACCCCGGCTCCGAATATGTAGCTTATGGTTCTGATCTAGACGAAGGAGATCTGGCTGAGACTTCGAGAGACGTTGAGATCGGGCGGTGGGCAAATCGTCTGCTGCGGAAGAACTGACAGTTGCTCATCAAATCAAATGCAGAAAGAGGCAATGAAGCAATGAAGGGAGAAGATCGTCATACGTGAGAATCAACTTAGTGAGTCGTGACTTTTAAGGTTTGATTTTAAGGATCAGACAAACAAGAATTTTGTTGATTCGGATTTGGGAGCGTGATGGCAGCGCCACCAGTTAGGCTAGAGATAATTATCCGATAAAGCTTATTTTGATTAGGGATAGTGGTTAGTCCCTCATTCCCATTTTTTTGGATGTCTTGAAGCTCCGCCCTTCGAAATAATAGATCGCTCCTCTGAGTTTTAGTCTGTTGAACATGATGGAGAGAGGGCTTTTCTAAGAACTTTATATGATAAAGAATATCAAAAATTTGAGTATGCGATCCGAAATAATTTATTTATTCTTACTTTTATGCGCTTAGACTTCATATAATTATGCACTACACACATTAATTTGTTATGCACGTCAATGTAATCATTTAGATTCTGATAGTAATACTATCAACGTAAATATAATTTATAAGAACAATCCATAATCATTAAAAGTTTATAATACCTAAACTAAACAAGAGAATCAGCCACCAATGGCCATAGACTTAAGCATGAGTAAATAGGTATGAAGAACCCTTACAATATGACTAAAACCTGTGCTAGGATGAATCCATTGCTGTACTCCGCTGCTCCTTGAAGATCCTTGATTGCTCATCAAAAATTGCACATTAGAAACTGATGAGGACAACACGGCGTCTAATAAGGAGTTGCTATCTCTGTCGAATACACATCCGACAAGTCCAGTACTCATATTCATGGACCATTACTCAAGCTCGTGTCTGTCAATTAAACTATCTGGTGAACTCATTCCTAAGTATTCATATACATCTTTCTAAGGATTGGATGCTACTAAATTAATGTGATGATTTTCCTTTCCTTATAAACATGAAAGAAGATACTAAAGTGACTACGTTGCATAAATCAAGTTCAAATCCCAAAATTTATTCAAACCCAGAGCTGGCCTACCGCGTGTCAACTTTGGAAAGTTATTAAAGTCTTCTTTGACATGGATCCAGCCAAGTGTCAAAAGTCCAATGAGCTGTGCACACTACCAAAATTTCATGCACTAACGGTTAAATATGTAACCGGTAGGTAACCGAAAAAAATATATTTTCGGTTAAAAATTATTTAACCGGTAAGTTAACCGGTTCAAAATTTACCGGTTAACTTACCGGTGGAACAAAACCAGCCGGTGAACCGGCTGGATTACCAGCTGGTTCACCGGCTGGTTTTGTTTCGCCGGTTTTTTACGGCCGGTTCAATTAATTTTGGTTTGGTTCGAGAAATTAATTTAATTAAAGTTAATTAAGTTAAAGTTTATTATGTGGTTATGGTTTGAATTTGTTCCTAAAATAATTTAGAATTAGTTAATATATATATATATATATATATATGATAGTGTAATGAAGATTGAATTTAATTTTGAATTTAATTTTTTTTGGATTATAATTATTTGTAGGAGTGGACATGGGCATATATGAGATCACAGAATTTAGTTTTATTATATAAATCATTAATTTTGAACATACTTATTTTCACTAAACTACTCTTCTCCCGAATCATCTTGGTCAAAGTCTGACATTATTTGATCTTCATCTTGCTCATTAGTATCGTCATTTTCACTGTATTGCGGATCATCTTCACCATTGCTATGTTCTGGATCATTTAGTACCATCTCACTAGTACTTGGATCTCCCAGCTCTATATCTTCTGTTTCTAGCTCAACGAATGGAACTTCATGTCCTGGTGCTAGAAGTTCTTCTTGAAAGGGTTCTTCAATTTCATTTGATTCGATTTGTGAAGTGGGCTTTATCTTACAAACAGCTAACATATCTTTTCGTCTCGGTACGTTATTGGAGCCTGGAATCGATGTGTAGTATACCAGTGACGCGTTCTGTGCCAATATATAAGGTTCGTAGTCTGGGTCGCACATCCTTTTTTTATCGACTAATGTCAATCCATTTTCTACGAAATGCACCACCCGATTCAAATCAAACCATCAACACTTGAAGATGACGATTGCCAGAAATGGTTCTTTGGAATAGGTCAACTCTAATATATCGATAAGATTTCCGTACCATGTTGTTTCATTCCCATCATCATCTTTTCCTAAAACGGACACACCACTACCCTCTTTAAACTTTGTTGAAGAATCACCAAGACGAAATTTGTATCCGTTAACTTTGTATTTTTGGAAACGGCGAGCTTTTAAACGTGGTCCTTGAACTGCAACTTTCAACCACCACAAAGATATATTGGATCCTTGCATTTGAATCCAATTTCTAAACCACGCCGGTACATTCTCAGTCATTAATTTTTGTAACTGATGATTACTGAGTTGATCTCCGTATGTATCCTTATAGTAGTCTGCATTCCACCTGCATACATATATGTAAAGTGAATAATAAGAAGACTTAATTCACATGTATACTTGAATATGGACTTATGTGAGGTTATGGCTACAGAAGGTGTATGTACTTTATAAGAGGTTGTAGTTCAGGAATATTTGTGAGAATGAAATATTCAGCAATATTACGCTCTTTATGAGTCATTGTGACTGGTCGATTCCATCCTGACGTTTCCCCTGGGTAATTGAAGATAGTTGTAGGTGACACCGGTTGGTCCGAGGTTGATGCGGTTGAAGTTGATTCGAATGATTGTGAGAAATATACAGCTTCCTCGCGAATATATGCGTGTACAATTGAAGCTTCGACGTGGCGTTTGTTTGTACACTTCTTTTTCAATACATGCATATACCTACCACGTCATTACAATATTAAAGACAAGTAGCACAATTAAACTATAATAATGTGATGGCATGAAGCTATATTATAGGGGTTAAACGTTTACCTTTCGAAGGGGTACATCACCTGTACTGAACTGGACCTCCTAATAATGCCTCTTCAGCGAGATGAATCACCAGATGTTCCATTGAATCAAACAAACTTGGAGGGAATTGCGTCTCTAATTTGCAAAGAGTAAGAACGATATTGGTGTTAAGTTGCGTTAAACGCTCGATGCGGAGAGCAGATGCACAAATCTCTCTAAAAAAAGTCGACAACTCTGACACAGCTTTCCAAATTTGTGTAGGTAGAAAACAGTGGAAGGCTATTGGCATTAATCGTTCCATGAATACATGACAGTCATGACTCTTCATGTTCATCAGCTTGTGATTATCCTCATCCACGCAATGATTCAAGTTTGATACAAAGCCGTCGGACTTCAGCTGTTTCACCCATTTGCATACTTCCTTCGCATGAGTATCTTCTAAGACATATTTAGCTTTTGGTACCACAAACTTATTATCTCCAACGTAAATTGGTTCTAAACTCTTTCTGTAACATATAGTTGCTATGTCTTTTCGTGCCTCCAAATTGTCTTTTGACAGCTTCGATACCTCCATAATCGTGTTAAAAAGACTCTCGAAATATTTTTCTCGATATGCATGACATCAAGATTATGCCTCAAATCATTGTGCTGCCAATATGGTAAATCCCAAAAAATACTCTTTTTCGTCCAGTTGTGAGGATGGTCATTAAATGTCGGCAGCTTACCCATTTCAGGTGCAACTGTGATTTTGGGGTAGCAGCGTATTTCTTCATTAAGTATTTTCTCTCCAGAAATACGAACAGGAGGTTGTCCATATTCCACGGTATTTCGACGAAAGGAAGTCTTATTCCATCTGTACGGATGGTTTGCATCAAGAAACTTTCTGTGACAATCAAACCAAGTAGCTTAAGAGAACCAAATAAAAGGTGGGAACCAAATAAAGAATAATTAAATTTTAATTTTCTGTTTACATGAATTATTCAAGAGATTTTTGGGTGTATTATATAGTTTATTTGGGGTATTTTTGGGTGTATTTATGGTTTATTTGGGGTTGCATGGACCGGACCGGTTCGGTTCGCATTTTACCGGCTGAGTTAAACCTGCCGGTAATTGGCAAGCCTACCGGTTACAAATATTTTCACTTTTCCCCGCCGCTCTCCAACCGTAATTGCAACCGAAAATTTAACCGGTAATAATTTAACCGATGGTATAACGGCCAATTTAACCGATACAAACTTTAACCGACAATTTCAACGGTACGTTAACCGATAACAATTTAACGGTTATTTTCTGACCGGTAAATGTTAAACGGTAAATGTTAAAATTTTGGTAGTGGCAGAATCCACAAATTTGAACTTTGGGCTTAAGTTAGACTGATAATAGGATTTGTACTGTGTGTCTGTGCCTATTAAAACTAATCCAAACCTTATCAGTGATAGAAATCATAATTAGCTTATGAGAAGTTCTAGGTTCCTTCTTTATAAATAGATAGTTACAAAATTCTTTTTTAGTTAAATTTTATTTAGATTAAAGTTAACTGTTGTTTTTTTTTCCTGTATTCGTGCATGTCGGCTAGATCTTCCACTTACTTATCTTCATAATCCCAACTCTTATTTTTATTTCAGATTTATACTTCATTCAGATTTATAATTTTAGTTGCTTATTCATCTTTTTCTTACCTGTTATTCGATTACTGGCAGGTACAAGGACCTTCATGGTCAGGTTGATCGTGATTCCGCAAGATCAATAACACTTCTGGAGTAGGTGTAATGATTGCTAAGGTGCAACGTTCCTAGACAGTTATAGTCGGATCGCCAACGTCTCCTCCACCCAAATTGAAACTATATCTCATCAAAAGATCGGGACCACACACTGAGTGGAAGCCAACAATCACCGCGTGCACGACCTACACGAGATCCATTCCTTCAGGATAAGTTGAGCAGTCGCATGAAGTGTACAATTACTTGAAATTTCAAATTTTCAAAACTTCACACTACTCCCAAAGGTGCCCTAGCACTCGAATGCTCTTCTCACACGCTAAACCAATTGAATCATCAGCAATGTACCTGCACCGCCACCTGTCATCATCCTCACACCCGTACACAGCTGCCGCACTTAGCATATCACTGCTCGCGCGCCCTACACACATACTAACTTCTAATTTTTTTCGCAAGCTTGATCAATGGTGCAGAGGGATCTGTTAGTGGAGGAGCACATCTAAAAGCAATGTGGTAGGCATATGATGCCGAGTCTCTTTTTCAAAAGGCAATTAAATGGCCATGTATGCTCGACCTCTACTCTCACACTAAAGTGGAATCCACGATAGAGTTCTTGCTTACAGTTCAAAAAAGGATCAACCAGGAGGTGTCTTTCATCCGGTTAAGGGTGGGGAACATGGAGTTTCTTCTCCTAGATCCAGGGGTGTTCATAAATCGGTTCAAACCGAAAACCGAACCGAACCGCGATGGTTCGGTCCAAATTATTTCGGTTTTATCTTTGAAAAATCGTTTATAAAACCGAACCGAAAACCGGGTGTTATAAATAGTTTGATTTTTGGTTTTTAAAATTTAATTTTCGGTTTAACCGAAAACTGAGTAATAATATAACCTAAAAAATACTTCAAAAATTCTAAACATTTACCTCAACTTAAAAGATTCGAACCTCAGCCATTCCTCTAATAAACAGACACTCTCACCAGTAAACCCATGGCTTCACTTGTTTCAAATATCCTACCATGTTTAATTATTAATGTTTAATCAACTAATTGATAATTTCTTAATTCTCCCTGCGGCTCGATTGTTCATCTTCTTCCGCTTCCGGTGTTATGCACTTCATTTTTTTCTTTTGTATTTCGATGTTTCCGGTATGCATCGATTTTGAATTTCAATTCCACTCTTCGGTCAACCTATCCGAATCTGTCAATAACCGAAAATATGGCGACAAAATAACTTCTCGTTGATATTCAAAATTATCCCCATATCTTGTTGTTTTACTCAGTCAATCTCTATTTTTCCGATGATATATTTATATCTTATATGAGTTTTAAAGAGAAGTCAGAACTCAGAAGACAAGCTCAAAGGTTCCACTTTCAAAGTCAAATAAGAGTGAGTATTGCTTCTTTCTCCATCTCAAGACCGTGTCATCTAATTTAGGTATTTTAGAATTAGAGTTTTATGTTCTTTGATTTTTTGATTAATATACTATATGTGCTAGTTTTTCTTATTTGAGAGTATATTAATATGATATTTTTTTCTACCATTTGGTATTTTAGATGGATGGAAGCGAGGCTGATGTTAATGTGGATGTTGATAGACGCAGCACAGATGAACTATCGGAAAATGTCCAACAACAGGCACAAATGGGTACGAAATTCAGAAAGAATCCTCAGCCAAGATTAGAAGTTTGGTCTCACTTCATAAAGTTTACAAAAGATGGAAAAAGAAAAGCAAAATGCTTATACTGTCCTATAGAGTATAATGCAGACCCGAAGCACAATGGAACTACTGCCATGAAATGTCATATGAAGATGTGTGCGTCTAATCCTCAGAATCAGCAAGCTAATCAAGCACAATTAAATTTGCAACCACTACGCAAAGGACAAAAGGTTGAAGGAGTTCTTACTTCTTGGAGATTTAACCAAGAGGAAGCTCGAAAGGGACTAGCTTATATGATTATATTGGATGAGCTGCCATTCAGCTTTGTTGAGCATAATGGGTTTCGAAACTTCATGTCAAGATGTTGTCCAATGTTTGCAATGCCTTCACACCCAACGGTTAGGCGTGACATTTCTGAGATATTCCAAGACCAAAGAAGAATTTTGAAATTGATTTTGAAAGAGTCGAATATCAAGGTATGTATTACAACGGATACTTGGACATCTTTACAAAACATTAATTATATGAGTGTTACCGGTCATTTCATTGATTCTGATTGGAAGTTACATAAGAAAATTCTTAATTTTTGCCCGATCTCAAGTCATAGAGGTGAAGCTTTGGGGCAAGCCGTTGAGAAATGTTTATTGGAATGGGATATTGATAGGGTGTATTCCATTACAGTTGACAATGCAAGATCAAATGATACTATGGTATCTTATTTGAGAAAGAAGATTGTGCAATGGGGACACAACATTAAGAATGGTGAGCACGTTCATGTTAGGTGTGTGGCACATGTAATAAATTTGATTGTTCAAGATGGATTAAAGGAGCTGAGTAACTCTGTGGGCTCTGTTCGTGGAGTTATTAAATATATAAGATCTTCACCTGCTCGTTTGAGGATGTTTAAGGAATGTGTCGTGGAAGAAAAGATATCTAGCAAGAAAACATTGTGTCTAGATGTTCCAACACGGTGGAACTCTACATATTTGATGTTATCTACTACTGAAGAATTTGAACGAGCATTTAACAGATTTGAGGAACGTGATCCGCACTTAATGGGTGAGCTTTTGACAACTACAGAAGGTTTCCCCGAACCAGCAGATTGGACTAACGTTAGGCGGTTCGTGAAGTTTTTGAAGCATTTTTATGAGCTTACGCTTAAGGTATCAGGTTCTTCTTACACCACCTCAAATAATTTTTTTCAAGAGATTGGTGAAGTTGATTTATTATTAAAGCTTTGGATGGATGATCCCGATAGGGAGGTAGCTAGCATGGCTACTAGAATGAGAGAAAAATTCAACAAATATTGGGGATCCATAGACAATTAAAATTTTTCTCTTCACCTCGCTACAATTTTGGATCCAAGACATAAGATGACATATCATAAGTTTGCTCTTCCACAATATTTTGAAGGGGAACATGAATGTAGTGAAAAGTTGACAAAGATTAAGGATGTTGCATTTCAGATTTATGATGAATATAAAGCAGCATCCCAGTCAAAATCAGAAATCCCTGTTGCTGGTGACTTTGTTAATGTTTTGCCCTCGGTGGTTCGCAATGAATCTGCTAGTGGAAGAAGTTCATTCAAGGAATCATATAAGAGATACAAAACAGCTACAGAAGGTGCTGCTGAGAAGTCAGAATTTGATAGATATTTGGCTGAACAGTGTGAGGATGAAGTTCAAGGTTTTGATGTTTTAATGTGGTGGAGAACACATAGTGTGCGCTTTCCTATCCTCGCTTCAATGGCTCGATATGTTTTGGCAGTTCCTGTATCAACCGTTGTGTCTGAATCTGCATTTAGCACAGGCGGTCGCATACTTGATCCATTTAGAAGTGCTTTAAGTACTGAAATGGTTGAAATGCTTGTTTGTTGTCAAGATTGGCTAAGGACAGGATCAGCACCAGATTTATTAGAAGAAAACTTGGAACAAATGGATATGATTGGTAAAGGTTTACACTTCTTTTATTTCATGAGCTATGGATATATTATTTACCACTGCATGCACATAACATAATTCTATGTTGTTGCAGATAATGAGATGCGGTGAAACAAGAGCTTCTCCTTAATTATGGCAGTTCAAAGAAGAGTAGAAGAATAAACGACAGCCATCACTAATCACATATATATCAAAATTTACAAAATTAAAGAACAAACGATACGAGAAGACATTTCGAAGCTTGGAGAAGGTTACCTGTTCGCGCATCATGATATCAATTTTTCACAATTTTTCTATTCCAACACAAACACAAATTCAACTACATCTCATTGCTAGAACCGGCCCTAATTCATTGACCAAGAAATCAGAAAAATCAAAAGTCAAAACCCTATTTCCATACCTTCCTTCTTCCGACTCTCATCTCTTCTCGAATTCTCCAGTTACATGAATCGGAGAACGGACGAATCGCTAAATCCCCAGGACAATTATTAAACATTCACACTTCACAATTGGAATCGCCGCATGCTCAGATCTCTTCTTTTCGCCTTTCAGAATAAAAATGGCTAAATGGGAGAACTGGAGAGTCGAGAATGATAATCGGTTTTCGGCTTTTGCACCAAGCCGAACCGATATATTTCGGTTTAGTTCAAACCGAACTGATTTGAATGCGGTTCAGTCATTGGTTTCTGAAATTGAAAACCGAACAAATACTTAAATTTCGGTTCGGTTCGGTGTGAAAACCGACCGATGAACACCCCTACCTAGATCAGATCAGGATCAGGAAGAATTTTAGTTAAAATTCAGAGGATGCAATCTAGATGAAGGACTTGGACATTGCTGAGATGATGAGTTTTTGGAGGTGGCCAACATTGATCACACAATGATGTTCAGGATGAGTGAGACTCCGGCGACGTGCCTGAGGGACTCTGCCTTATTTTACCTCCAGAAGGTGTTAGGAGGCACCAAATTGTTTAGATTATTTACTTGAAAAAATGTGATGATGGTTTGTTGAATATTTGAAAGAGCTCCAAAAGACAACACGTACAATAAAAAAAATTTCAAGACAAACATGATAATGTTATATCATTAGAACAATTTTAAGATATCATTACTATTAGTATGCAAAAATAATATATGTGTTGAGCATATTAAGTGGTATTATCCCACATCGCCCAGTGGAGGCTCAAGATTGATCCTAATATATAGTTGGGCTCCCCCACTCATTGCCAATTGGTTTTGAGTGTGGATCCGACATTTCTACATGGTATCAGAGCGGGTTTTGGCCGCACTCTTAGAACATGCCCGTGATGGTTAACTAGGTCCGCACGAGGTCCCACTTGTCGAGGTTAACGAAGGTCCTCGCAAGTGAGGGGAGTGTTGAGCATATTAAGTGGTATTATCCCACATCGCCCAGTGGAGGCTCAAGATTGATCCTAATATATAGTCGGGCTCCCCCACTCATTGCCAATTGATTTTGAGTGTGGATCCAACTTTCTACAATATGCCAAAATATATAATTTAAACATAAACAAGAAACTGATGTAGCGCAAATGGAAAGGAGGTGAGGAAGTCGAATGGAGAGCGTGTAGGTCAAAACCATCTGAGCCAAGTGGTTTGAGGGGACAAATTAGTTTAATTAATTTTAAATGTCATTTGATTGTTAGGGCCTGTTTGTATCTCATTTTGGTTTCGCTGAATGCTGAGTACCTTTCCATGTAACAATAATTCCATGTTTAATTAAATAGGTGTTAATTATTATAATGCCTAACTGGAGAAATGGACGCGGATTCCGGGGCCAGGTCTGCAGATTCTCTTCTTGTACAACTTCCAACCGATAAACTCAGGGCATCTCTATTAAATGTTTGGGAGAGAGATTTGTGTGAGATCACGAACCGTTTTGAAGTGATGTGGAACGTGATTTATTGTTGTCTGACACAACACTGCTTTATCTGCACAAAATAATTTATGAATTTTTTAACCTAAAAGCGCTATATATTGTTTTTTAAAATTTTATACAACGCTTTTAAGAAATGTCGTATAATTTATTATAATGCCTAATTGTAGAACCGGACGCGGATTTCAAGGCCACCATAGATTTACGGATTTTGCTATTGTCCAACTTCTAGAATCAGGGCATCTCTATTAAATATTTGTGGAGAGATTTGTGTCAGGTCACGAACCGTTTTGAAGTGATGTGGAGCGTCATTTGTGGTTGTCTGACACAACTCTGCTTTATCTACACAAAACGATTTATGGATGCTTTTCACTTAAAAGCGTTATATATTGTCTTTTAAGATTTTATACAACGCTTTTAAGAAATGTCATGTAATATATGTAAATATTTATATGGTGTTTTTATATTAAAAGCGTCATATATTGTAATTGGATCGGATTTTATATGGCTTTAAAATAATTAAGCATAGTATATAATTTAGATTTTTTTTAATTAAATAAGCTTCCTACAAAACCAAAGTATGAAATCTTTCACTGGGGGCACGAAATTGTGGACTTATCTGCCTACAATAGATGTCGACTGCTGCGTTTTTTTTCGTCACATTTCGTCAAGTCGTCTCCAAAAATGCAAGTCACGCATGCCAATGGAAGTGAAAGTGTGATAGATGAAAAATTGGCATGGCGCGTCTTTGTTTGACTCCAACATATATATATATATATATATATAGGGGTTCAAATAAGAATCTCCACTGTTCAAGAGTAGAGAACTCCCTTAATCTCCGTCCATTTTCAGATCCGACGGTCGAAAATGATCTAAGTGTATTTTTTGAGGGGAGGGGTATTTTGGTCTTTCGGTCACAGCCAGTGATATTGCGCCACGTGCCCCACTACACTCGTTTTCGACCACCCAACGTATGACACGCGTCTCACTATATCTTTTTTTATCTCATTCACACACATTTCGGTCAATCAGCATGCGCCACGTGCCCCACTATCTCTTCCTTTCAGCAAATCAGAACGTGTCACCCTATCAGAAACCCTCTCCCATGCACTAAACTCATTTTTTCTAATTTTGGTTTTAGAAAATGATTTATTTGTTTAAATTGATTTATTTTCATAAATTAAAATTTAAAATTATTTTTAGAAAATTAGAAGCTTTAAATTAAGATCCATTTTGACTATTTTTTGTTCACATTTTAATAATTTTTTATTTGAAAGTACATAGATTTGAAACTCGCAAAGTACATGATTATCTACTTTCATAGTTCATTGAAGATGCAAAGTACATTTGAAGATCAAAATACATCGAAAGAGCAATAATTCATTCAATGAACTATGTATTTTCAATTGATGTATTTTTTCAAAAACATATTGAAAACCTATTCAATACGGATCTTGAATTGAAGCTTATAGTATTTTATATTTAATTATAAAATTTATTTTTTTCAAATTTTTTTGTATAATTAGATAAATTGAGTTGAGTGAAATTGAAATAAAGATAAATAGGAGAGAGAGCACGCTGAGGTGTCACGTCTGCATGTGCGATACGTGTCCAATGCTTGCACGAAAGTACATAAATCTTCGGATATTTTTGCTCCTCTGAATACGTGTCGCGCATCAAGAGTGAACATTTGACAGCATCTGAGCGAATCTGGTGAGAAATGAACGAAAATGAAGGAGATTCGTACCGCGTACCATAAAGGAGGTTCCCATCCGCTCCCCACCCTATATAAATATATATATATATATAGGGGAGGGATCCGTTGAGAACCTCCTTAAGTTGAGAACCATTGTGGACAATTCTGGACCAATCATTATTTACATGAAACAACAATGCATTAATTATATGGTTTCCTTTTTTGAGTTTATTTATTATTCTTTATTAATTATATGAGATTCATTTTTTATTTATTATGAAACAGATTTACTTACCATTTTGAGATTGTGTTCTGTATTTAATTTACCGGATTTTTTTTGTCTAGATTTTTTTTAATTTACAGATTTTTGAGGAATATAAATAGTGAACATGAGGTTCACTGCTTAAATCACTATTCAATATGTTCACCAGTTGGGTTCACTGTTACAATATGTTCACCACATGGAGGTTCACTGCTCAAAAAATTATAAAAATATAAAAAAATATAGTCCGAAAAATGTTCACTATTCATATTTCTCAAAAATCTGTAAATTAGAAAAAGAATCTAGAAAAAAAAATCCGGTAAATTAAATACAAAACAAAATCTCAAAATGGCAAGTAAATCTGTTTCATAATAAATAAAAAAACAAATCTCATATAATTAATATAGAATAATAAATGAACTCAAAAAAGGAAACCATATAATTAATACATTGTTGTTTCATGTAAATAATGATTGGTCCACGTTTGTCCACAACGGTTCTCAATTTAAAGAGGTTCTCAACTGATCCACCCTATATATATATATATATATAGTATATTGCTATTGCCGTAATTACAAAGACTTGTATATGTTCAGATCTCAAAGTCCTCCTCATACACATTATAAGTAATTCCTGTCCATGTGACATAATTATTGGTTTAGATGATCCCGTCTTAAATGTCAACTGCAAACTCACAGTCAACCACTACCAGGCTGGCAAACAGGCGGTTGACTTCGATACCACTATTCATTTTGGCCACTCCCTCCTCACAAATCAGCTTGAACTGGTCAACAATTCCCCATGCTATATATGGCAACCAAAATTAACAAGCAACAAGTAGAGAGAGAGTTATCTAGAGAGTGTAATAGCAAAGCACAACAAGATCTTCTTTCAACTCAATGGCACCACCGCAATCCCCTGGTCTCTCACCTCCTCCTCCCATGGTGCAATCACCGGAGCTCGGGCAACAACCCGTCTACTCCCCTCCCTCCACCTCAACCGTGCTTGTAGTAAAGCTAGTGTGCAAGGCTCTTACTGCAGCTCTCATATTCATTTCCTTCATCATTCTAGTCACCAACAACACTTCCGATCTCATCGAGTTTGCTTGCACCGGCGCCGTAAAATATGTCAAATTTTACGAAGTTTCTGCCTACAGGTACGTATCATTGCCTCCTTCTCCATATAT
Source organism: Kalanchoe fedtschenkoi (assembly GCA_002312845.1). NCBI lineage: Eukaryota > Viridiplantae > Streptophyta > Magnoliopsida > Saxifragales > Crassulaceae > Kalanchoe > Kalanchoe fedtschenkoi. The sequence continues at coordinate 2,511,833 of NQLW01000060.1, forward strand.
CTCATCTTCTCTTTTAGTTGTTTCACACTCCATATACTGCAATAATAATATAATAAATGTTATTAAACTACACAGATACATGCTGTTCATCATTGTTCTGGCGCTTGTCTACTCGCTTCTCCAGACAGCATTCTCCATTTTCCACATCACCAGCCAGAAGAGAGTCCATAAAGGCCTCGCAGTCATCGACTTCTATGGCGACCTAGTAAGATTTTTATTAATATCAGATTCGATTCTTGTACACACTTGAAACAAAAAAAAGAATGTTGGTTCATTTCTGGAGGTGTTGATGCTTAGAAAGGTTAATTAAAATCGGTTTCACTGTTGAATGAAGGTGTTACTATACGCACTCGCCACGGCAGCGGCAGCGGGCTTCGGAGCCACCGTTGATCTAAGAAGAGAGATATCGGGAGAAGTATTAAACGAGTTCTTCGGAAAAGGAAACGCAACCTCCGGCATGCTCTTCTTTGCTTCCATTTGCACTGCAGTTTCCCTAGTCCTTTCCAAGTAGCTAGCTGCTGGACTCTCAATGGAGCTTATGATGTAAATCTGAGCTCTCAGCTAGAGGTTCAAAACAAAATTATTGTTGTGTATTTCTACAGTTAATATATTTTGTTCATTTTCGCCTTTTCAAATTAAATACTTTATTTAACGTTATGTGCATGTTAGCGAAAAAGTTTGCTATATTTTGCTACATATATAAGTGTGTGTGTTAGAGTATTTAGCAATCAACTTGTATTTTAACACTTGAATAAAAATCGCATTTTGTAATGAAGATGTATTTGAAAAAGTTTGTGTATTTCAAAACTACTTTAAGAAACAAATGTCTCGAAATTAGTGTTATTGAAGGTTTGTGTAATGAAGTACTACTCCTCCCTCTAATATATGTCGTTTAAGGTTAATTTGAGTAGATCAAGGTGAAGTAAATGCTAGCGGTTGAACAAATTTAATGAGTGGGTGGTTGGGGTTTTTTTTAAGAAATTCGTGCAAAAAGTAAAATTGATACTCCCTCCGTCCTTTATTACATGTCGTTTAAGGTTAATTTGAGTAGATTAAGGTAAAGTTAATGCTAGCGGTTAGACAAATTTAATGAATGAGTGGTTGATATTTTTATAAAAAAATGCGTGCAAAAAGTGAAATTGGTAGATGATTACTGGTGGAGAATGTATTTTTTATTAAATATGATAATGAAGTAATTAATGTTTGACATTTTAAGGTAGTTGTTGATATTAAATACGCATTAAAAATTGTTAAGTGACAAGTAAAAGTGGACAAAAAAATTCGGTTAAGTGACATGTAAAAGAGGACAGAGGGAGTAGATTATTATTGGTGATGAATGATTTTTTTTATTGATAATGATAAAGAAGTAATTAATGTTTGATGTTTTAAGGTAGTTGTTGATATTAAATACGCATTGAAAATTGTTAAGTGAGACAAGTAAAAATGAACAAAAAATTTTGATTAAGTGACATGTAAAAGAGGACAGTGGGAGTACACCCTCTATCCCGTATAAGAGAGGTTAATGGATGAGAGAGCAGGTAGATAAAGTTTGGAGATAGCTAGATGAGGAGAGAAGACGGTAAAGAGAATAAAGAGAGACGATAATGGTAATAGAGTTTGGATTATTGGTGGAAAGATCAGATTTGTTTCACTTTTGTGATAGTAATAAGAATTAAATGAACATTCAAGTGACGAGTATAAGAGCATGGATGGAGAACAACTGAACATATAATTTAACCCTTATGCCTTTTGTAGTGAAAATATTTTTTGTAATGAACATATATTTTCTATTTTATAAGAAAGTGATTCAAAACTCATGCATTATGTTATGTCTAGACCACACATATTTTGACATTTATTTGAAGTTGTTTCTTTATAACTCGCATATACAATCATCAAGATTCATTCGAATCTAAGATGTGGAAGGTAAGAATTTCACCCCTTATATCCTTATCATTGCGTCCACCACCCTGCTGACTTTATTTGTAGATTTGAATGTCTCAATATTCGTGTAAGAAACTTGTGATTTTACTTTCTTTTTTTTTTTGAAAAAAAAAAAAAGGTAGGAAGGGAACAATGAATGAGGATGAGTTAGCTCTAGATACCCGGCGCAAAAGCGCTAAGTAATTACCAAGGGCTAGCTTTGAGCAGGAGCATTTGGGCCGCACTACTGCTCTGCTACAGGCAGGCTTAGGTTTGACGCACGAGCAGGAGGAACGGGGACGAAGCTGTCTCGCTGGAAGAGGAGGAGCACATCGAGAGGCAGTTCGGATGAGCAGCGCCACATCGAGAAATTTGTGTGAGTGTAAAGGTGACAGACCAGGAACTTGGTTGGAGCATTTGCCGACTTGGATGAGCTTAAAAAGGCCACATTGATGCTTAGTGATCTCTACAGACCACTTTCTTGTTGGGTTTGTGGCCGCATCCGCGTCCCATTTGATCTGTATAAGGGGAAAGTTCCTCTCGTCGGAGTGATTGACGACATTGGTGATAATATCCGGAAAACCATGGAGGGGTATGGGTTGCTGCCCATCAGATCCTTCAACTAGGAGGAAGGATCCATTTTGCAGTCTCAATATATAGCACTACAAATGCATTCTCTGGCAAGCAAATAAAATAACAGGATAAACACGTAACTCAGATGACTAACTTGTAATTGGGTTGATCATTGATATTAAAGATAAAATTATTACTATGAATTGAACTCCGCAAAATATATACACTGAAGTACTAGAACACTGTGACAAGTCGTAAACAATCACTTCTACTCTACTATCATCATATCCTTTTAGACAATGATATGAATTCTATAAATCAATAATGCGAGATAGAAGTATATGAGAAAGACATACACAATGGAGCTATTGTAATAAATGTCAATATATATAGGTTATCTATTCACTACTACAGATTTTTTCTATTACCACGCTTTTACTTTTTACCACGCTTATTATTATGATCGTGGTAATTAATAAATAAAACATGGTAATTGGCGCTATACCTATTACCACGATTTTTATAAACAAGCGTGGTAATATGTTAAACAAAAAGACGACAGCGTTTCTTTATCAGTTTATTACCACGCTTTGGGTTTTAAAAGTGTGGTTAAAAGTAACAATCAAAACGGCTACCGTTCTAAACATGACCTATTACCACGCTTCAAAACGGAAAGTGTGGTAATAGGTCATGTTCAAAACGGTAGCCGTTTTGATCATTACTTATAACCACGCCCGTCTTTTAGCTTAACCTATTACCACGCTTGTTTATAAAAAGTGTGGTAATAGGTTAATTTAATAAAATATTATCGTTTTCAATTTAAAACTTTTTACCACGCTTTTATTTTAAATTAAATTAAGTAAAAAGCGTGGTAGACTTATCACCACGCTTAAGATAATAAGCGTGGTGATAATTCAATCTTTCATCACGTTTATTACACATAAGCGTGGTAATAGATAGTAATTTTTTTAATATAATTATGAATCTTAAGTAATGTTGATGATTGTCATTGATTAAAATTCAAAATAATTTAAAAATTAATGATGTTTTTATTAGGGTTGATCATAAATCGTAAAATCCACTTCATACAAACTATAACACTTGACAACAACATGCATGATATATATCCTATATTCTCAATATTATTAACTTATAAATAAAAAATTCACTTAATTTGTTTACTACACATATTATATTCAATCACATTAACTCACTTACTTATTTATAATTATATGAAATAAAATAAATAAAAATAAAATAAATTTGATTTACCAATTACTGTGATTGTAAATAAAAACGTGATGAAAGGTTGAATTATCACCACGCTTAAGATAATAGGCATGGTGATAAAATATCATGAGCATAAATCATAATCTCTTAAGCCTAAGACGGTTGTGGCGGTTCATCAGAAACATCAGGGTCCTCTCATCAATCCGTCAGCACTCTCCTCAGCAGCTCTTGAGTGGGATGGTGCTCCTCCATGAGAGACTGCATTGAAGCCTCCGATTTCTAAACTTAGGAGTTCGTCTAGCTGAGTGGATCCTTATGTAGGAGCAGATGAGCTCCACAACCTGAACATAAGGTGTAATTGGTAGTGGCTGAGTTGATGGTCCAGCTATATCTACAGAAGCTGAAGGTGCTAGTGATCTGGGCTAATGAGGGGGGCACTGATAATGTGGTGGACTCTGCTGCTCTGGCTCCTCCTCGGGAAGCTCCTCATTTAGGGCAGCATACCATGCTATCTGCCAAGATCTAGATACAAAGATGACTCAAATCTGTCTGAATAACCCCCTGGGTCAGAGACGCTGGCTGGATTGGCTGACGACCCTCTATAGGCTGGCCAGGCAATGCTCCTACTTCTTACAAGATGTAATTGACAACCCCTCCATACACTATCAGTCTGGGCTTCACTGGGATGGTCTCAAAGTGTAATCACATGTAATGTCTGAAGTCAGAAACTCTCCTCTAGTGGCAGCACATCAGTAAGGAAAGTTCAGGAAACTGGATCTGAACCTGACCCTTATTCCTAACCAAAATCTTCTTGTCAGTAACCTTTTATATGCAGAAGAATGTTGGATCTCTAAGGTATGTGGCGGCCGTCTCACTGGGCCTAAAAATCAGTATAGGATATGTGTTAGTTTCCATCCAAAATTGAGGTGGCTCTCTGATGTCAAAATGCTCCATCCTACTCGCATCACCTGCTAGCCATCAAAACATCTCTCGAATCCTATCCAAGATAATCTCATATCATGTGCCACCTATTCTGAATCTGAAGTAGAATACCTCGCCTTAAAATGACATAGTCACATGAAGCCCGAAAATTTACAGTGGCAATGGAATCAGTGTAAGATTTGAGTTTGAGCATACCTTGCCTTCTGGTGGCTTTTGTTTTGGGCTCGCACTAAGATCTTGTTTTGTTACACTTATTAGGCTATATTCAGAAATGGTCCCCTAATATATTAAGCATTAAGTGAACCAACCTTTTATTTTTTTTATACTTAATATTTTTTTCATAAAGTCTGAATCATATTTCATTGATCTTACCTCTTATTCGGTCAGAGACACCCAACAACTAAAAAAATAAAAATAAAATTGATGAAATTAGGAAGCCCTCGACGAGAAAGTGACTCCTGCGTTCAAATTTCCTCCTACGTTCAGAGCCGAAGAGAAAGCCGCCTTCATTCAAAATTCCCCTCTTCAGCAGCAAGTCGAGACCAGAGCGATTCAGATTCAACCAGCAATAGTTGACGGGACAGAGGTTGTTATACATTTCCTATTCCGTCTATTGTGATATGTTATAAGTTTACTTCAAACTGTCCGCTGACTTCATGTTCTTGGAATAACAAGTCAAGCATCAATTAAAAGTGTCTCATTGATTTCAGGTTGCAAAGGAAGCATCTGACATGGTGCTTCAAGATGATAATTTCAGACACATTAGTTGCTGCTGTTGGTGAAGGAAGATCCATATACAACAACATGAAGGCCTTTATCAGGTAGTTACTTGGAATAATATATGGGAATTGTTTTTTTCACAAAGTCACTAGCTTGGCTGAGTATTGTTGGGAATTCAGTTCCTTCTAAAAGTTTCATGAGGATTGATTGTTGCACAGCTTGCTGAATTCCCCTCTGTTTTTCATTACAGGTACATGATATCATCAAATATAGGAGAGGTTACTTCCATTTTTCTTATAGCTGCATTGGGCATTTCTGAAGGGATGATCCCTGTCCAGCTCTTGTGGGTTAATCTCGTTACTGACGGACCACCTGCAACTGCTTTGGATTTCAATTCACCAGATAAGGACATAATGAAGAAACCTCCCACGAGAAGCGATGATTCATTGATTACTCCCTGGATTTTATTCTGCTATCTGGTAATTGCTCATCTTTTAAAGGGAGTAGAAGTTCTGTTTCTATGCTATATTCTGCCACAATTTAGGGTCCCTGGTACCGGTGATTGGGCTCTATGTTGAAGTAGCCACTGTAGGAATTTTTGTCATTTGGTATACACAACACTCCTTCATGAGTATCGACCTAAGCGGAGATGGACACAGTTTGGTCACCTACTCCCAACTGGCCGACTGGGCTCATTGCCCATCTTGGAACAACTTCTCAGCTTCATCATTCACCGCCGGATCTCAAGTCTTCAACTTCGACTCCAACCCATGCGATTACTTCCAAGGTCCCAGTTCTAGCTCAAGTATTTGGAATAGTTCCCCTTAGACTGAACGAATGGCTTCTGGTCCTTGCTGTAGCTCTATCAATGATTCTCATTAATGAGGTTCTTAAGTATTTGTAGCTTTACTTGTAATTTATGAACAATTTGTAAATTATTTACCATTCAGATGTGTTCTAATGTGATTTACCAAATAAAAGAAAATGATTCAGCAATCACCATTTAAATGTGGTCTCACAAGTGGTTTGACCATTCTGATTCTCATACAGCATTCAGCTCTTAATTTTACAGAACGACACCTTTTGAGGATCCTAATGTCAATTCGTCAGACATGTCTTTAACTCTTCGGCTACCTGAACTTGCATTTCTTTATGACATCTTTTTTATGGGCTTAATCTTTTTGAGGGTTCTAGTGGGTATCTTCTATGGCTTTGTCCGGTCTTTTTACTTTCTGTAGTGCCTCGAACCAAGTTGCTTGACTGGCTGCGGTGTTTTCTTTTTGCTGCTGATTTTGTTCATGTGTGCAACCACCTCCTTTCACACTTGTGTTCTGGTCTCCTCTGTTTTAGCTGCCTCTGCCTTGGCGTTTTTTTTTTTTTTAAAATATTAGATTTTATTGAAGGAAAGGTCTAAAGACCTTTTGGCACGCCTACATGATTCAAATTGCTCGAAGAGGATTACAATTGGGATTTTATGCAAAGGCTACCCTAACTTAACTGCAGCCTCTAAGATGCGCGCCGAGGGGTGGTGTGGGGGCCAGCGCATGCAGAAGGCGAGCGCCTAGGGGTAGCGCTGTCTCGGGAGGGCGTCACGTGATGAGGGCGAAGCACCCGAGGCAGACTCGGGCAGAACGCAGCTCCGGCTTGACGCGGGAGACCCGGGGCGATGTTCCCTAAGTCTGCGCACACCACTCCCTGGCTTTCGACTGCAGGGTAGGTCAACTTTGCTGACTGTTTCCTGCGCGCAGGGCATGGGCCTGGGCAGGTGGAACTGCCTCGGCATTCGAGGAATCTTGTCTTAACCCTAACACATGGAGACCGACAGCAACAGGCAACAGGGGGTTGGAACGGAGAATCGGCTCCCGGCGATAGCGATACCATGTCGGCAGCCGATTCCGGTTGCCTACTAGAGTTTGCTGCAACTCCGCGAGGGTGCCTACCTGCTGCCACCACGGACCAAACACCTAGATCTAGCCCCTCAGCGCCCAAAAGCCCGGGCTTCCCACTGCAACTTAGCCTGCACAGCGCTGGCTCGATGGATTCGGCTCGTGGGGAGACGACCTCAGAACAATCTCCAGGCTCTCGCCGATGCTTGAGACAAAGGCGGTGGGCGAACGTCACTCCAGTGAACCCGGACCAAAAGCTACCGAAGGGACCATCCAGCGGGGAATCAGACACCGTCCAGCCTCCACAGCTTGCAGCCTTCCGCTCAGGCAGCAAGGAGGTCCAGCGGAAGAGTTATGGATGAGAAGAGGTCGCAGTCTTATGGAGCGGGGAGTCCAGCGATGGTTCCAACATCGTCCGAGCGTTTGACTCCGCCGCGTCGGGGGCTCGAGGAGGTGGCCAAGCTCATCAGCCGAGCGACGACGTCGGGGCGTTTCACCCGGGAATTTCTTCGACCAATGTGAGACCAAGGCCAAGGCGTGGGCTGAAAGACCGCCGATCTGTACCACGACCAGGTTGGTTGTCGTAAGCGGCGCGGCCTTTAGAGAGCGAGCATTGTGCTGGGTCGAGGCGTTGGTTGGCTGGGCGATGGGGCGAGAGGCTGACTAAGTGAAGATCGCTGGAACCTCGGGCTTCTTCCACTCGGGCCTTCGGCTGCTAGGCTAGCGACGCCTGCTGGTGTATCCCAAGCTGACTTACCACACGAGAGGGAGCGCCAGGGCGCGGTGTGAGTGAGGACGCCGTGGACGGGGATTCAGGCCTCCACGGCTTAGCTCGCAGTCCGGCGAGGTCTTCCTCCGCGCAGGTTGCTCGACTAGGGAAAATACCACATGCGCGCGCCCGGTGAATTGGGGTGATTGGCGGAGGCGGTGAGTGTGGTGGTGGGGCAGTATTGTGTGGGGAGGAGGGCCTGCCCCCGCCCTTCTCCACTGCTGGCTGGGAATGAGATTCTAAAGAGAAGGCTGAGATTCTAGCGAGAGAGTTTTTAAATTCACTGAAAGCTCCTCTGCCTTGGCGTTAGCTTTAATTTTCTTGCACTGTAGAATGTTGTGGTCCTATAACTTACACCACGTGTAGTAAGTGTGCCTTCCTTCTTACAGCACTTTGAAAGCATCTCCTTCTCCTAACGTACTCACTACATATATCTCCCTGAGTAGACGCAAGCCTAAGTCCACTTCTATAAAAATTTGAGCATGGTCAGGGCAGTTCATTGTAAGAGTTCTCTCGTCTGTTTTTAGGTGATTTCTGATTTTGTCTATGATGGGTCTTAAAAAGCCCTCATTGCAATATAATACATTGAGGTAGGGAATTCTCACCCAAGCTATTACATTAGAAGACTTTTTTCGAGGTTGAATTAACGAGTCCATTGGAAGAGTCTAAAGAGGAACCTTTTGATTTAGTGGCTTCAGTTTAACATGGCTTTGACCACCTCTTCATTTGATCTTAGCACAATTAGCTCGTGCCTATTGTCTAAAATTCCTCATCATTACCGAGCCTTTCAGTCTTCGTTGTTGTCGTATGTAAGCTTTACTTTCCTTTAATCTCTGCTTACCCATAGTGATCAGCGCGTATTGAAGTTGTTTCACCCCGCCTTTGATTTTATTGGGCATGAAGAGCTCAACGGCCTTTCTGTTACATATAACCTTATTCCGTTTAAGGATATTGATGGTGAGGAACCTAGGTTTCGATATGTTGTTTTCTAGTTCCAACGCGAAGGTCTTGACGACATTCCCATTTGCATGACATAGCTAGGTAGCCTTTTGTCATGCAGTGCGCACTGCCTCAAGTCCCTTCAATGTGATGACATTACTGTTTTGCTCTTGTTAATTAGTTAGAATTCTTAAAAAGTAGTATCAGAACAAAGTTGAGATGGTTATATTGAGTGCTAAATTTGAATTGGTTAAGTTCAATGAGTATGGCAATCTTATGAACATATGGTGACCACTTCTACGTATAGAAAAGAAACTATCAAAGTTGAGGAGATTATTATAGCCTTGTTGGCTCAACACTAGCAAAAGTAGAATGTAGCGAAGAAATCTTCATAAGCTAACAGTTTATACGTCAAGAGTAGTTAGGATCATAGAAGAAAATATGAGAAGGATAGTTCTGGAAAATGAAACTTCAAGTTAAAATCAAAGGGCAAGAAGATGACTATCTGCTACAAGTGCAAGGAGATAAGAAATATGAAGAGGGATTGTCCAATGTGGAGGAAGTAGACTAATGGAAAGAATGGAAAATAATCAAAGTCAGTGAATATGGAGCAAAATTATTCTAATTGCAGCGATGGCGATATGATTTCTATTCTAACTACTTAGTTTGTAGATGCTTGGATTCTTGATTTGAGATGCTCTTATCATATCACGCCAAACAAAGAGTGATTCTCCATACTAATTCTGGTTCTGCCTATCTGGTGATGATAGATGTTTTAATATTGCTAATATTGATGAGGTCAGAATTTGGATGCATGATAGAATAGTGAGAACACTATGTGATGTTAGACATATACCTGAATTGAAAAAGAATCTGATCTTCTTGGGCACTTTGCATAAGAATGATTTTATTTCTAAGGAAAATGAGGATAGAAAAACCATTAGAGTTGTTAAAGGTGCGGTGATTATGGTGAAAGGAAAGATAATTGCAAGGAACATCTATAATCTGTTAAAGAGTATAATTATAAGAAGAGTTCATTCTATTTAGTAACATGATGATAGTAGAAATATATGGCACATGCGTTTTGGCCATCTTAGTGAGTGTGGTATAATTAAACTGCATAAAAGAAATTTGTTGCATGGTGCTGAAAGCTTCAAGCTCAAATTTTGCAAGTTTTGTGTTCTTGGAAGCAGACTAAAGTTAGTTTCAAGACTGGAAAACACATAACTAAAGAGATTTTAGATTATGTGCATCATTAGGTGTGGGGCCATGTCAAAGAAACATTAATGGGTGGATATGTATATAATGTTACATTTACTGATGGTTTCTTTAGAAAAGTTTGGGTGTATTTTTGAAACAGAAATATAATGTCATCAACAAGTTTAAGTTATGGAGACCTGAGGTGGAGAACCAAAAAAGGAGAAATATCAAATGTCTGAGGTCAGATAATGACACAGAGTATACAGATTCACGATTCAGAAATGTTATGAGGAGAACGGGATCCAGAGGCACTTCACGGTGCGTAAGATACTATAGCAGAATGATGTTGCATAAAGGTGTTGAACAGGACTTTGACTGAAATGGCAAGATGCTTAAGATTGAATGCATGACTAGCTTTTGGACAGAGGATGTGAGTATGACGTGCTATGCCATCAATAGATCACCACAAGCATCATTGGGAGGAAAATTTACATAGGTGGTACGGACAGGTACTCCAGTTCGTTTTGTTCACTTACGGATTTTTGGTTGTTTTGCTTATGTGCATGTATCTGGTAATGAGAGACCATATCTTGATGCAAAATCCAAGAAGTGCAACTTTCTAGGATATAAGAAGGGTGCCAAAGAATATAAGTTTTGGGATTCGGTTGCGATGAGGGCAATGATTAGGATAGATGCACTATTCAATCAGCAGTCCATGATGCAGCAGAATCAAGATAATGTGCAATTGGATTTGAAATAGAGTCAATAGAGAAAGTTGAGAGTTCTTCTTCAGCACATGATACCTCGAGTACAGATGTTTGTAGAGGTACAATCTGGTCAAAGACAGAGGAAGATGCACCAATAAAAATCCTCCAGACAGATTCAATTTTGAAGACATGGTCTCTTTTCCGCTACACATCAGTACTGAGGATCTGGTTACCTTTCAGGGATTTAATTATCACTAGCCAGGAGAAAGATAAATGGATGATTGCAATGGTATGGGAGATGGAGTCTTCGACCAAGCCAGATACTACAGATGATTTGTTTGGACTTGTTTGAATGTTCGCGGCTGCTAGAAGAGCAGGAACCCCAATCCACTTTGAGGTGTGAGATACTATTGATTTTATCTCATAAGGAGCAGGATAGTCACAAATGTGGAGATTTATTGAGTATAGCTCATATACTAATAAAGGGTTAGAGTGGACCGAGAGTGACATGAGTTGAATCTCAGTAGATCGTGGAAGCAATGCTAATAGTTGCGGACCATGATTAAGAGGACTTAAGATTGTAGGGTCAAAATTCTGTGCTGCGACATGAATGATTTATTAAATTTATATCTGGAGTTACCAGTAAATATTAAAAATATAAAAAAATATAACCGTATGCGTAGTAAGCAACACCGAGAAACTATTAATCTAGTATTGACATCATCTTAGATAGGTTCTTGACTCATCGTCATAGGTATATTATCGTTTTAAATCCCTTCCCGCCTTATACCGATATAGTGTCGCCTTAGTCTTGATAGCGTCACCTTAGGAGAGATGAAAGGTGACAACTTTTAATTATTTGTAGTTGTAATAATTTGATTTGGTTTTTTTATAAAATTTCAAATCAAATAATTTGAAATCGGTTTGAAAATTTTAAAACCAAACCATTAGTTTCAAAAAAATCAAACTAAATCAAATCGTATGATTTGATTTATTTTTTACATGAACTTTATTTACTAATTTATATACTAAATATGAGATTTTTATATAAATAATAACATATAACTACTAATTTATATTATATATTCCACTAAATGATCTAAAACATTATGAAATAGTTTAGTTTAGTTCGGTTTAAAAAACAAAAACCTAACCCATTAGTCATCCTTTTACAAAAATTAAGACAATAATTGAACCACTAACACTCCAAACCGAATCTATCATTTGATTTGATTTGGTTCATTAATTTATCCACTTTTATTTACACTCTTGTATTCAGCTCGGATACATTATTATTAATGATCAGTTTAATCTTATGCGGATATTAATCATTCTAGAAGTTAAAGCCTATTTATTTAGATTCAACCTCAATCATTTGAACTCCTATAATTGATATCCATCTGTATTCTTCTACTCGTCACTAAGGCTGAGTTTAGTTTCAGGAAAGTTTGTGGGAAAGGAAAGTTAGAGAGAAAATGAATTTCTCAAAAAATTCATCTTATTTTACCCTTGTTTGATTTGATGTGGAAAATTTTGTAGAAAATACTAAAATATCTTTAATTTAAATAAATTTTCCATCCAATTTTTCATTTAGTTTTCTATCCCTAATTTTCTTCAAACCAAACAAAGGATTCCTTCTAATTTTCCATCAAATTTTCCTTTCACTCAAATTTTTCCTAAACCAAACACACCCTAAATCAAAAGCTAGTTGTCTATTTTTATTTTTCAATTAACTAACAATTACATTGCACATTTAAGAATGTCATATATATTAAAAAGTATGAAATTAACTAGTCCATCATCATAATTCATAAAAAAAAAACTCTTCTATGCTAATGATAGTATACCTTATTTAACATTTTACATGAAATTTAAAAAGTATATACATCTCTACTAAATTTGATTATAGTATTATTATTTTCTTAATCCATTTAATTTTAAGTAGTATTAAAGTACAGAGGGGGAGGGGAAATGCTGAATTACAATAAGCCAAACTTGAGTAGTCGACCGGCACACAATCAAACAAATGGACTTGAAATGGAGCATAACACACACGGAGAAGGGTTGTTGAAGCAAACGTGGAGGAGATAAGTATTTGATTTGAGTTGATTCAAAATCGATCCCTCAGGCCAAATGCTGAGAGCACCATTGAAAATGATGAGCAGATGGATCCGATGAAAAGCATGCTGCCCGTTGCGTCACCCTTTTCGAAGAACTTGCCGAACAAGTTCCCGTACGCATCATCAAACAACCTCGGAAACTGCTCCTCTAATATCTTCCTCGTGTCTACGGTGGCCGCAAAGCACGCTGCCGCTCCCGTGGCTAGCGCATACGTTAAAACCTCCACAAATGTAATTATAACACTGGTCAGCAGCTCTCATTACTCCGTATGTCGTACAATATAATTCCCATAAAATTAAAAAATATATATATGCAAGTTTCGTAATTACTAAACATACGAGGTCTCCGAAGAAGTCGAGGTAGACAAGAATGTTACTGACTCGCTTTCCACTGCTGAGGTGGTAAACCGTGAGTGCTGCTCGGAGAAGCGAATATAGCAGCCCCAAAATCATGGTAAACAGCTCGTACCTGGCATACGCCCGCAATAATAATGATTAGAATTTCAGTTACCGTGTCTTTAGTACGGATGGCAATTCAACCGTAACCGAACCGTAACTGAACCGGTCAACGTGGATAATAACCGAGTTGACCGCGCCCGCGGTTAAAACCGTAACCGAACCGAAAAAAATTGGACGGGTAGGTTAAGGGTATGGTATTTGCCATACCCGACCCGACCCGACCCGACTATTTAAATTAAGTAAGACATTTAATTATCACTACAAAAAAATGCATATAATTAATGGATTAAAAATGACCAAAAAAGAATTTGTCACATTTATTAGTATATGTGACAATTTGTTGTGACGATTCATGATTCGTCAATTATATATTCTATATAATTGACGAATTCTTCGTTAAGTGTATCTTTCGTCACAAAAAACCCCCTTTTTTGCACCAACAGTTGAAGCTATTTACTATAATTGACCAAAATATTCGTAAATTATTGTTCGTCATTACTATTTTTATTATAATTGACGAATTATTCGTTAATTATTACGTTTGCCACAAAAGATTCTATCTTTTGGCGGCTTGGCGCTATTACCCACAGGCTAGATAATTATTATAACCGACAAACAAGTTCGTATTTAATTTTTGTCAATTATGTGTTTCATAATTGACAATGTTTTTTGGAAAAAATAATGTTCGTTACAAAAATTATATGTTTGGCAACAATACATGCAGACTAATTATCATAATTGAACAAAGTGTTCATAGTTTGTTTTTCATAAAATATAAATGTGCAAAACTTATATAGTATTAGTCATATTAATTTTGTCGCATATTAATTGATAAATAAACACAGTAGAACGTAGTTTTAGTGTTTTTGTAAATGACGAAAATTGAGTCTTATTTATGATAAACATTTATTGTTTTTAATTGACTTATATATATAAAAGAAGTTGTGGCTGTTTATCATCATCTACTATGGGTGTAATGATTCGATTTTGTTCGATTTTACAAAAAAAAAATGAACCGAACCACTTCATCAGTTTTATTTTTGTCAAACTGAATTGAGCCCTGTAAGTAGAGAAGTCAAAGTAAACCATTATATCGATTTAATTTCAATTTAGTTTGATCATAGATTTGAGTTTTTATGCAAAAAAAATAAAAATATATTCTATTAAAAATTGCAAGCTAAAGAGGCATTCAAATCTTGACAATCTATAGAAGTACACAAATTTTCAGTACTATTTTCTATGCAACTTTCCAGTTTAATAAAATTAAACACTAAGAGAAACATAAATAAAGACATAAGGTGGGTAACATTCATGAATACAAAACAAATACATTACATGCGAGACCGATTAAACACTAGACACAAACATGAAAATCTCACACAAACATAAATAGATTATAACCATTCATCTTCATCACATGTGAGACTCATTAAACCTATGTTTTTAAAATTTACAAGTGTAATACTTTGTATCTTAATTTAAACAGTTGGAGTTCATATGTATTTAATTAAATGGTTATACTATTATTATGATTTTATTCGGTTCGATTCAATTTATATCTAAAAATCTAAAATCGAACTGGAGTGTTTGATTTTTTCATTGCTTCAAAATGTAAACAATTGTTTATTCAACAAAAATTAATGGTTCGGTTCGATTCAATTCAATTTATCATTTTGACCATACACCCTTACAATATGTAAAAGACATATTGATTTAGAATACACAAACAAAATTGCAGGACAACCTAAAACACAAGCAATGGTGGCAATATCCAATCTATCTCGAACACTTAAATAAATATTATAACGAAAATTTCATTACTCCGCCAACAATTTCATCGTCCCTCCAATGATTTTCTGCCCTCTCCTTCGCCCACCCTCCTTCCCTCATCGTCCTCGCTGCCTAGTCTCTTCCACGCAGCCTCCTCTCTCATTCTCTCACCCTCCCGTCTGCCTCGTCTGGTCTCGTTTCAACTCCAAAGCAATCAAAAGCCAAGCCGAAGTAAACCAATAGCATGTCCTCTCTATCTCCCTCGGTTTTCCTTTTCCAGTCCCTACCTATTTTTAATCTCCATTTGCACAACTCGTCCGATTCTTGCACAGCAGCCGGAATGGCGGATGACGACTCCAGATCAAGTTCCTCCGGGTACTCCTACATCGGCAGCTTGATTAGCCTTACGATCAATACCGAGATGCGCTATAAAGGCAACTTTGATTTCGATCTTACTGTAATATTATTTCGAGCTTGTAACTCTGACCTCAAAGCTTGAGTTAAGTTGAAGTTGCAGATAATGTGTTTGATGATTTGTCTCTTACATTTTTGGGGTTTGTGTTTCTTTGATTTTGGTTTATAATATTTAGATGAGGGATTTGGAGATTAGATGAGATTTAAGCTGTGGATAATGTGCAGGTTGTGTTTCTGAGATTGAATTGTGTTGCTTTTGTGTGAAGTTATTTGTTTGATTTGTTTTTCATGTTCAGGGTTTGTTGGTATGGGTGGTTGGGTTCTGGTCTGGCTGTCAATACTTCAGATCTAAGGCAAAGATTGAATTCTTTTATGAATTTTAATGCTTGAAACTCATGGATTCTTTTTGTTGGTTGCATCAATTACTTAAAGAATTAGATGTTGTGACTATTCCTGACGTACAGATTGAATTGACAAGTCGATTATGCTAATATTAAGTCTTCTCATGAACATCATAAGCTGGCTAAGGAGTTTTCTATCCTTTATCTAATTGCTACTGGTTTGTGTTTTGGCCCTTGTATATTAATTAGTATCATTGTCTTTTTAGAGATATAAAACTTAGTTTAGGTATTTCCAAACATTGTTATAAAGAAAAACTAAACGAGCGGGCTATTCTCCTCATTCGTGACCAATGATAATACTTTTGGTTTTTCATATGTGAGATCGACTGTTGGTTAAATGGTTAACCGTGGTAAACCGAAATCCGACGGGGATGGGGATGGTTTTGAGTTTTCCATACCCGAGCGGTTATGGTGCGGGTATGGTTTTGATATGTCTCGAGACGGATAGGGTACGGTAATACCATTAACCGCCCCGAACCCGCCACGTTGCCATCCCTAGTCTTTAGGGAAAATTTGGTTGAAGGAAAATTTAGTGGAAATTGAGAACGAAAATTTGTGAGAAAATAAGAATGAAAGTTTTGTAGGAAAAATAGATGAAAAATAAGAAGGAAAATTTATTTAAAATAAAAAATATTTTTTCATTTTTTCATCATTTTTTACCTCAAACCAAACTAGGGAAAATGGAATGAATTTCATAGGAAAATCCACTTTCCCTCAAATTTTCTTTTTCACTAAATTTTTCTTAAAAGATAAAATTTGATGGAAAATAAAAGAAATATCTTGTTTGGTTTAGAGAAAGTAAAGAATGAAAAATTAGATGAAAATTTTTAACAAAACAAATAGTGTTTTACTATTTTTCTATGAATTTTTTATTCCACCCTTAAACAAACAAAGGGAAAATAGGATGAATTTCATGAGAAATTCATTTTTCACCAAATTTTCATTTCCCTAAACTAAACACACAAAGGAAAATTTGGAAGAAAATGAAAAGGAATCCCTTATTTGGCTTAGAGACAATAAGGAAGGGAAAATTAGGTGGAAAAGTTTAATAAAACAAATAGTGTTTTACTACTTTTCTATGAATTTTCCACTCCTAACCAAACAAAAAAAAATATGATGGATTTCAAGAGGAATTCATTTTCCATCAATTTTTTCTTTCCCTCAAATTCTCCCTAAAGTAAACACTCCCTGTGTTTGGTTTAGGAAAAATTATAGGCAAAGAAAAATTTGATGGAAAGTTAAATCCATCATGGATTCCATCTCATTTTCTTTGTTTAGTTTAGAATGAAAAATTTGAAAGAAAATTACAAAACTTCTTTCAAAACTTTCCTTCTAACTTTTCACATGATTTTCTTTCCCTTATATTTTTCATCTAAACCAAACATTTGATTTACCAATTTTTCTCCAAATTTTCCTTTCCATCAAATTTTCCATGAATAAACACACCCTTTGGTTTAAGAAAAATTTAGTGGAAGGGGAAATTTGAGGGAAAATTGAAAGAAAATAGAATCCTTAGAGGATTCCATCTATTTTTTCCTTGTTTGATTTCGTTAGGAAAATATAAAGGAAAATTGTTAGGAATTTATTTCATTTCCTTGATCATGGAAAGTTTTATAGAAAATTTGTAGAAAAATATCAATCTTTCATCACTTGATACATTGAATTTGTTCAAAAAGAAAAAATATTTATTGTTTGAGATACATTGAATTTGATTAGATTGATTTATTAGAGATATGAATCATTTGTTCCATCCAATTTTTCATCTAATTTTTTTTCTCTCATATTTTTCATCTAAACCAAACATCAAAAGATTTTACTAATTTTTCATCAAATTTTTCTTTCCACCAAATTTTCTCTAAACCAAACACACCCTTAATGAATTTACTTTTTTATTTACGATAGAAAAACACAGTTGAGAGTTGCAGGATGAAGATTGAAGATGGGTACCTATAAGATATTATATCATTAAATTTGAAGGTCTTCCTGCCAACCGTTACAGTGGTTGTGGCGAGAACAATGAGAGAAATAAAAGTTAAAGCCACGGT
>NQLW01000060.1:2533415-2549672 GCA_002312845.1 Kalanchoe fedtschenkoi
AACCCAAATCGTTTCCATGAGCTCGGTTGTTGAGGGAAGTCTCCTGAAAAATGTTCGTCACATGTGTTTTGGACCTACCATCCTTCTTTTAAATGACATCTGCATGGTTAGAACCATTATGTTCATCTCTAATTTTTCTCAGCTTAAATTGAACCAAATCTAATTTTGAAGATTAATATAAAGAAGTAATATATTATTGAGCAGTAAAGCTCAATACATCAACTCATATTGAGTGTTTGAATGAAAAATTTCTAGGCGAATGAATAAAGGTCTAGAAATAAATATTTATATTATATTTTATCTGAATTTAACTCTTTTGCTAAAGTTATCATTATTTTCAATTATGTTCAAAAATTGTAAAATAACATAGTGTGTGAAAAAAATTAATACAAATCACATGGATACTATCGTCATCAAAACCGATGTCACATGCGGCTATAATAAGTGAATCAAAGCAATATTCATGTCTTAAAAATATTTATACTAAAATTTAATAATGAGAAATGATGAAAAATTATACGATGATTTATATAATGCTATATTGTATCCTGTGAATGATTGTCAGTTTGTGTTATGAGAGACGTAAATTATGAGTAAAATTACGTGTGAACTGCCTCATATAAAAGATAATTGGTATGACATAATGTAAGATGATATTTTAATGAGCTTAAACTTTTTAAAATAAAAAATAATCGACTAAGCTAGATGAATAAAACAAGTTATTCAAAGTAAATATATTTATATAATTATTTATAAGATTTGCTTGTATACTATATTCGTATTTACTATGTGGGTGTGATGCGGTTTCAGGGTAATTACAAAAATCAAACGGGTATGAACGAGTACGATAAATACCATTTCCTAAATATTTGTCAAATCTTATTGGTTTGGTTGCTGTTTTCACCACGAATATGATCAAGTCAGTTATTAAATACGTTGATTGAAGTGAGGCAGTGCGGAAACTGTTTAGGGTGGTCAGAATTACCATTCCTACTAGGGTTTGAGTTTTTAGTTTATCGCCCTAGGCTGTGAATAAACTTTTTTTATTTAAATAACCGTCTTTTCAAATTGATATTGTACAATTGTGATATTGTAGCGCGTCTTTTCAAACTGACGGCAAGCACATACAATGTTCACACAAACATCAAGCTGTGGAAGTCCCTTGTGTACTTGTGATACCCACATGTTCTAATCATGTATGTCAAATGGTCTCATTCTTGCAGGTTTTATCTTTGTATGTTGCCTCACGTGACATCTCATAGATGGAAAATCTAGCATGATCCCTTCAAAACATGCATGTATGCCTAATATTTTGAAGTTTGATAGACGATCTTCACGTCTTCAGAATCAAAGACTACATAATTTTATGATGTTGCATATTGAGAGATTAATAGAAGATTCTTCTTCATCCTAGCAACATAGAAGAATCTTTTTAGTTGTACTTGAGTATCTCCATCCTTTGGTGTGAACATTCTCTCTCCAATGTGAGTGATTTGGAGCAATGTCCCTCGTACTTAGACACACCCCTCTCAACTTTTTCTATCTCCAGTCATGTGGTTGGAGCATCTAGTGTCAATAGTTCAGTTATTCTTGTACTCTACCTCATTTCGATCACCATATAATGGTAAAAACTACCCATTATTCTCAACGAAAGTGTCACGTGCTAATTCAAGGTCACCATAATTTTTCTCTTTGGGACTTGTAATTGAGATTGATGCCTCAGAGTCTACTCTTTTTCGCTGTTGTCGTCGTTATGAAAATCTTGGGTGCACCGTCACATTTTCACGAGGTCTCTTAGAAGCTCTACAACTGTGATACATGTGACCTTTCCTACCCTAGTTGTACCATTGACCATTGCGACATCTAGTGATGAAGTTCTCATTATTGTTAGTGCTCTGCTATTAAGCTCGCCCTTTTTGGTAGAAATCAAGTCTAATACGCCGTTTGTAAAGTTAGATTTTCTAAAATGATTAAATGAATGCTTGCCAAGAACCGTCTTTAAATGGGTTCATTCGTAAATGGACCATGAGGATCATGTACTTTGAACCACTTCTTATGAGGATGTGTATGATACATGGCGGTTTGGAATATAAATTTTTTCCTTTTTTGTATTTGTAAACTATTCAAATCATCATATATCCCACCCCTATCTGAGTGGTTCAAAAAACATGATATCAACCACCTAAGAATCACTATTTTAAATGCATTAAAAATATCAGGTGTTCATCTATGATTTTAATATTGACATTAATTTGTTGGTTCCATGTTGATAATATATATATTTATGTAGCTAGCTAGCAATATGCCAACTAGTTTTAGAAAATGATATAATATCTCAAAAATTTTATTGACTACTCTTTTTGTATTTTTAATCATACAAATTTCCAACAGTATATTTATAAATATACCTTATTGCTGTACAATTAAAATAATTTTCAAATTGCCACTTTTTAACATATATAGCTTTGGGGCAAAGTATAGTTTGAGAGAGAAAATGGATTAGAAAGAGAAAAAGCTCCTCCTTCCTTACCTTGTGCAATTGGTTTTTTTAAACGTAACAAAGATTTTATTGAGGTCTGCACTTCCATAGACATTTCAAACTTGTTGTACTACTCAAACATAAGAGCTTTTTTTAGCAGTCTTAGGCTGAGGTCAGACACATACTATTCACAGCATAAAGTGCTGAAGCAAGACTGGGTAGGGCCGGCTAAGGGGTGGTGCGAGTGGAATGATCGCACAGGGCCCCAAATTTTGGGAGGCCCCCGGCACAAGGCCACCACCGTCGAAATACCTCCGTCAAGTAATTTTGGAAGGCGTCTCTACGTTCACCGAGTTATTGCTATGACACACATACTCTTCTTCATTTCCGTCATGGCTGCTTCCCTCGCTCGAGCGCGCACGCTCCGCATCTTATCCACCTAACCTTCCAGCTTCTGTACTCGCTTCTCCTTCATATTGTCAACTTTGCCTTTGACGAGATCATTCGTTCCATAGCCTCGGTTAACCCTAAACGTGAATTGGATGAAAAGCGGCGCAGTGGATGGAAGAAGAAGAAGAAAGAAGTGCACCAGAGTTTTAATTGACGTGGACATCCTATTGGGCTCCAATTTAGGTCCAAGAAGATAATAGTTTGCCAAGTGGTAATCACATTAAAAAATATTTAAAAATATTATTTATTGAGCATTTCAAACTATTTTATATAGAATAATTATTCTTAGAAATATATTAAATCTTATATTTTCATATAATTTGAGCAATAACTAAACTTAAAATTAATAAAAAAAGTTTACATGTATATTTTAATAAAGTAAAATGTTCTAAGAGAATTTTAAAAACAGCTGTTAGTGCTTTGTACTTCTTTTTCCTTATTGATCTAGACTATAGAGCAAACAAGTTCAGTATCTCATTTTCAAATTCACCTTGATATGCAACTTCATTATTGAAAATTAGGTTTATTCTTTTTAATTTTGCTTTATTAATTTTTTTCTTATATTAGTGATACGCTAATGTTTTTTCCATTCATATATATACCATGAAACAAAATTTTTAATCATCTCAGTTTTAACTTTACTTAGGGCCCCCAAATTCTCGGAGACGGCCCTGAGACTGGGCAATGTGTTTTTCTACACCACCACCATGATTTATTGGATGAATTTCTGCCTGGACTTCATTTTCGTTGTCCGCTGCATTGTCCGTCGGTATGTTGCATATTGTTTCATTAATGTGATCCCCTCCCTAGTTGACACACAAACCTGGTCTCCGCAGGTTGTTCTTCGTTTACATTTAGGTGAGCTGAAAGTCATTCCTGTTCTGCCGTGTTTTCTGTAGGGTGGTCTCTGTAGTACGCATACAGATCGATTTGGGCAAATGCTGAATGTAAAGCCTAGTATATATGTTTGGGAAAGCAATGAAGGAGTTATGTATCAATAAACATAGAAAAACCAGATATAGCACATAATGTCAGCATTAGTAATAATGCCAAAAATTTTAATAATGAACGTTTTGTGTATTGTTTACTGTTTACAATGGGTAAAATGTTACACATGATTCCTCCCCTACCTAATGTATATTCAATTTTGTAACGGAAAGACGCATCGTCTAAACACTGTCTTCTTCTATTTATCATTTAGTTTTACGTATATTAAATTTTGAGAGTAAATTACTGAATGGTAAATAATTATAATACAAAAATATCAATGAAGTAATCAACATTCATTATTTATCATAATATTTAACATAAAAATAATAAATAAGATCATCTTATTTTGATACGAAGAGAGGATGTGACCCAAAATAAGTAGAAAGGATAGAAGATAACCTGATTATGGAAATATACAGTAGAAGAGTGTAGGTACAAATTGATAAATTGATGAATCGAATCGAATCAAATCAAACCGAATAGTGATTTGAAGTGTTATTAATTCGGTTATGATTTTAATTTTTGAAAAACCGACTACTTATGGTTTGATTCGGTTTTTATTTTTTCAAACCGAATTGAACCGAATCAAAATATTTCACTATATTTTAGATCATATAAAAATGTAATTAATATATAATATAAATTAGTACCTATATGTTATTATTTATATAAAAAGTCTCTTATTTAGTAAATAAAACACGAAATAAAGTTCATATAAAAATTGAAACGAACCAAATCAAATCATAATATTTGATTTAGTTTGATTTTTTAAAGCTAATGGTTCGGTTTTGTTTCAGTTTTCTCAAATTAATTAAAAACAATTCATTTTAAATTTTTATTAAAAACTAAACCGAACTATTACACTCCAACATCCATCAATAATCGGGCCATATTACAAATCCAACTTTGCTAGCACATATTAGGAAATAGGAATCGAATTCTGGCCAATGATTCACGAGGTGACATCTTAACCAAACGAGCCAGCATATTATAATATGTGCAATTTTCAAAATCAGACAATTTAAATATAGATACATATCAAATTATTAGCATATTTCAAAATAATTAATAATGTTATTGAGTTTTGTATAACAATGTGACAGATAAATTTTTACTATGTTCATTTATATGAGTATAATGAAACTAATTATTAAACCTACAACTAGCTGTAATTTGTATATATGTATATATTAGGAAAGGTACCCGTTGATCCGACGGGTTCGGTTCGAGAAAAATCAATAGCCAAATCAAATTATTAATAATCGGTTTTTTAAAATTTGAAATTGTAACCAAATCATTAACATTTCAAACCGGACCGAACCGACCGATTTTAAATCGACATTTCAAATCGGACCGAACCAACCCGTTTCAAACCGAATATTTTGTTAATATTTCAAACAGAATCGAACCGATAGATTTCAAGCCGAACCAAACCAACCGATTTAAAACCGAATCGAACCAATTCGATACGGAAGGACGACAGACGCCAGAATATTATTATATTTGATATTGCTTAATAATTTATTTGTTTCAACTCATTTGCTGGCTTTCAACTCAACGTTCCATGCATCTATTCATATGTATAATACTAGCGTATTGGATAAGATATGAAGACAAAATCGTTGCTAAATGCGACTGACCGTGGCCATGTTGTTGATAAAAGAGACTTCGGCACGCAGTAGGCCCAATGACAAAATCATCAGGTGGGCCAATCTCAAACATGACCCACTACAAAGCCCAACACCCAACCCCGCCGCGGAGTCACCAGAACGTTCCAGACTCCACCCGACCTATCAAAAAGCATGCAAGTTTCAAACGAGCATTCATGAACCTTCTGGAACCGCAAACCCCCACTATAAAATCTCACCTGCTTCCACTGTGATGTCTTCCTCTTACAATTCAATAGCGAACGTTCCTTGCATCCGATTTTCTGCTATTTAGTCGCTCGATTTCAATTGTTAGGAAAACCTGCCGACTTGGGTATTTTTGTTTCTGAATTTTCTGCAAATTTTTCGATGGCTGGAAAGGGTGAAGGTCCGGCGATCGGGATCGACCTCGGAACGACCTACTCGTGCGTCGGCGTGTGGCAGCATGATCGTGTCGAAATAATCGCTAATGATCAAGGAAACCGCACCACCCCGTCTTATGTGGCGTTTACTGACACTGAGCGCCTCATCGGCGACGCGGCCAAGAACCAGGTTGCCATGAATCCCGTCAACACAGTTTTCGGTACGTGCTGCTTCTTTTTTATACTCTTTCCTCAATCTCATTGACTTTTAGTAGTTGATTTTCATTAACTATTTTGTTCTGTCGATTTTTTATCTGGTTTTGTACAATTGAGGGATCTAATTGTGTAGGGATATTTTGATTGATTACTGCATAGAAAATGTAAACTTGATACGATTTCAGTTGAATTTCGCAGATGAGCCGTTGCAAGTTGAAAATTTGCGCGCTATACAGTCTGTTCTTATTTCCGCTGTCGTTTTTTTTGAAGTTGTGCTGTTTCAGTAATTTAGGAATTGAATAGAATAATCCGACATACTTTCACAATAAATGGATTTGAATTTATCTGTCGAGCTGTTGTATGTCGAATTACCTTGGTGCTGTGTGTTTATGTCTTTATATTAATTCTTCTTAGACAATTCTGACGGTGTATTTGGTTGTATATAGATGCAAAGCGATTGATTGGAAGGAGATTTAGCGATCCATCGGTGCAGGCGGACATGAAGCTGTGGCCATTCAAGGTGATTCCCGGACCTGGAGACAAGCCCATGATTGTCGTCAACTACAAGGGAGAAGAGAAGCAGTTTTCTGCAGAGGAAATCTCATCTATGGTTTTGATCAAGATGAGGGAAATTGCTGAGGCTTATCTGGGCTTCAGTGTCAAGAATGCTGTGGTCACTGTCCCTGCCTACTTCAATGACTCGCAGCGTCAAGCTACTAAGGATGCTGGAGTGATTGCTGGGCTGAATGTAATGAGAATTATCAATGAGCCAACTGCAGCTGCAATTGCTTATGGGCTGGATAAGAAAGCAACCAGTGTGGGGGAGAAAAATGTGTTGATTTTTGACTTGGGTGGTGGTACTTTTGATGTATCTCTGCTGACCATTGAGGAGGGGATTTTCGAGGTGAAGGCTACAGCCGGAGACACTCATCTTGGAGGTGAAGATTTTGACAATAGGCTTGTGAACCACTTTGTGCAGGAGTTCAAGAGGAAACATAAGAAAGATATAAGCGGGAATCCCAGAGCTCTGAGGAGACTGAGGACCGCATGTGAGAGAGCCAAAAGAACTCTTTCTTCCACTGCTCAGACTACCATCGAGATTGATTCATTGTATGAAGGAATTGATTTCTACTCCACCATTACCCGAGCACGATTCGAGGAGCTGAACATGGATCTTTTTAGAAAGTGTATGGAGCCAGTGGAGAAGTGTTTGAGGGATGCGAAGATGGACAAGACATCAGTTCATGACATCGTGCTGGTGGGTGGGTCAACTAGGATCCCGAAGGTGCAGCAACTGCTTCAGGACTTCTTCAACGGGAAGGAACTCTGCAAGAGCATTAACCCGGATGAGGCTGTTGCCTATGGTGCTGCTGTGCAAGCTGCAATCTTAAGTGGTGAAGGAAATGAGAAGGTTCAAGATTTGCTGCTGCTAGATGTGACCCCATTGTCTCTTGGGTTGGAAACTGCTGGTGGTGTGATGACTGTGCTGATCCCAAGGAACACAACCATACCCACAAAAAAGGAGCAAGTTTTCTCTACTTACGCAGACAACCAGCCTGGAGTGTTGATTCAGGTGTACGAGGGTGAAAGAGCTAGAACCAAGGACAACAACTTGCTGGGGAAATTTGAGCTCTCTGGAATTCCTCCAGCTCCCAGAGGTGTGCCTCAGATTACCGTCTGCTTTGACATTGATGCAAATGGCATCCTGAATGTGTCTGCAGAGGACAAGACAACCGGGCAGAAGAACAAGATCACTATCACCAATGACAAGGGAAGACTGTCCAAGGAAGAAATCGAGAAGATGGTGCAGGAGGCAGAGAAGTACAAGAGCGAGGATGAAGAGCACAAGAAAAAGGTTGAAGCTAAGAATGCTCTGGAGAACTATGCCTACAACATGAGGAACACCATCAAAGATGAGAAAATCAGTGAGAAACTTCCAGCGGCTGACAAAAAGAAAATAGAAGATGTAATTGACCAGGCCATTCATTGGCTGGATAGCAACCAGCTTGCAGAGGCTGATGAGTTTGAGGACAAGATGAAGGAGCTGGAGAGCGTATGCAACCCAATTATTGCTAAGATGTATCAGGGTGGAGATGCTGGAATGGGTGGTGCAATGGATGAAGATGGTCCTTCTGTTGGCACTGGTGGCGCTGGCCCTAAGATTGAAGAGGTGGACTAAGTTTTCTGGTTGTCAGGAATTGATGGAGGCGGAAGCTGTTGTTGTCTGTGGATGAAACCTTATGCTGTACTTGGAAGCAGGCATTTTGCTCCAGTTTGTATGCCTGAGAAATTACATTCCTCCTGTTCCTAGTTTCTAAGCACGAAATGCAATTTGAGCTTCAAATGTGTTTGTTCCAGAACATTTAGAAATAAAACTCTCATTAGTTCAGAATGCTGCTGTGTCTCTTAAGACTAGGGATGGCAATAACAACAAGAAATTAGATTTTTATAAAATGGTTTTGTTACTATAATAGATGGTAGGGTAGTAAGCAGTATTTTATAAAGCGTGAGCTAAGCGGTAGATATAACGTCTAGTGATTAATCGATTAAATAGAAATTAATCGAAATGATTAATTGAATAATTTAACAGTACTATTTAAATTAATATAATATTTAATATTCAATTAAAAATATAATATTATAAAACTAATTTAAAAATATCTTATTAAATCAACTTTATAAATTAATATATTGTTTAATATTCAATTAAAAATATAAAAATATAAAATTAAATTAAAAATACTAAACATGATGTTCATAATAAAAATGATAAGGATAACATCTTACTTGATTTAGAAACTTTATCCAAAATCAATTAAAAATATATCATTTATCATCTTAACTTTTTTGGATTTTTCTTTCTTTCTTCTTCGAGAAGCCTTCTCGCCTCTCGCTTGCTCTCTGCCGGTCGCCGCTCTTCTCCACCAGTAGCTTCCTCTCGCTCACGATTCTCCTCCTCCCGCATCTTCCAACCTCTGACCTCCGTTCGTTTGTCCGTTCGTTCACGCTCACCGTTTCTCCATCCGTCCGTTCCAAATCACTGCACGTCCTTCCGACCTCCGACCTCCGTTCGTCCAAATTCTTCGTATGTTGCATCAACCAGAAAGGCAGAAACGCCTCAGATCAAGGGAAGATTTGTTGACCAAATCGTTGATCCAAAAATTCGATTGTTAGCCGTCTCGGCCGGAAAAAAACGGTAGGACAGCGCCCAGGCGATTAATCGGCCGTCCAGACCGAGTTTTAGAACACCGGTAGTAATCAACAAATGGAGGGTGAAATGGAACAATCGCACTCTCATCAATACTAATTTACATTTTCGTGAAAACAAAAAGAGCTAGCAGCTTACAAAAAAAATAAGTGAGAATTAGCAAAGAAAAAGGTGCAAATATGACGTTCGGAAACAAATGTGAACCACTTTACAAAATCAATTCTTTAACTTGTGCCACTTTCCTTCCCTCTCCCTCATTTCCATCATCTTGCTCTCACTCTGCTGTCTCCAGATACTTCATCTTATTCTAAGCAACATCATATTTGCTTGAAAAACTATATTGCTGAAATGCAGGAAAAAAGAGTGGAATTGGTGCTGCTCAAGTAGCTTATCTGTGTATTTTTTTTCTTTAAATGGTAAAAGAAAAATACAAATTTGGATAAAAAAAAGTCAGCTTTACCAGCGGAATATAGCCTAACTATCTTTTCTAATTTTACTAATTTAATTCTTAATTATACTAATTTACTAGCCCAAATATATATAAAATTTATTACTTTTCTAACATTACTTCACCTAAACTATGTGGTTCATTTCAGCTTGTGTGACCATCTCAGTCCTTGCTTAAACTCATAGAATTAGAGTCGCTCTAATATCTTTGTGAGGATGTCTATGAGTTGATTTTGGTGCTCATATAGTCACTTTGATGCTCTTGTCCTCCACGCACTCCCTGATAAAATGATAATGAACGTTAATGTGCTTGCTCCGCTCATGGTGAAATGGGTTTTACTGGGTACTAAAGCAGACATGTTGTTCACATTACTCAATAGTCTTGATCGGCTCCCGCTTGATGTCATCGAGATGTCGAGCCAGCCAAACACCTTGACTTGCCATCGTCATGACAGCAATATTCTGTGTCTCGTAGTAGGATAGGGCCATCAACCACTGCTTCAGAAACTACTAACTAATCAAGCTCGACTCAATTGGTTGGTCTAGATGAAAGATATATGCAGTTGAGCTACTGTTGTAGGGAGTTCAATCTAAATATGCACACTCTAGCCAATATAGAGTATGTTTATCATATATAAACATGTACGAAAATTTATGTTTTTTTTCCACTTGACTAATTGGTAATGGCCCTAGCCTTCATAATTAGATTATATGTTAGAATAATAGGATACGTTATTAAACGACAATCATGATATGCAGTTCAATAAACATATCATCAAAATAAAATTTTTTAAGCATTATAATTTCGCAACATACATCACAAGTCCTACATCTGAACTACAGAATGGATTTAGCTGCTAAAATCCATATGAAAGAGTATAATCAAATATAAAGATGTTATCCTTATGAACTGACGTTTTCTTTATCCAGAACGTTGTCCCTTGCCGTTCTCCACTGCTGGCTGAAACTCTCTGGTCGCACAAGTGATGTAGAGTTGAGATCCTATGATCACATATAACACACACCTAAAAGAGTTGGTAGAGACCTCCGTATATAAGTATAAGATTTGTCTAACTTGGCAACAAGTGATAATCATGAATCATTAAGTCTTCTCTGATCTATATCTTATGTGAATTTCATTTGGATCCACACTTGTAAGCTGATAGAAATTAGACTTCGAATTTGAATCGGATTAGGAAACAATTCTGACTACCAGCTTTGATAGTCCATCTGGCAGAAATTTATTAAGATTTAGATCACGACTCCATTTGAAAAGTTGTGATTATTGTCCCATTTTTCTATATCTTCTTATATCATCGAAATCGAACTTCATACATAAAATTATGGCCCTCGAAAAATGATTTAATCCTACTAACTCAAATTTAGAAACATTGCACACCGCGTCCAATTAAGTAATGTCTCACGCACTCGATACATGCACGCAACAAGTGCTAGGTCAGCTCCTTGGCTTCTTTTCTCGTGTTGACATGTGTCTGTCCTTGCCACGTCACCTGTGCACGTGGATGCTGCGCTCGGACAGATGCATTCTTCAGTCATTCGATCTGATATTGTCCGTTCTTTACTTTAAAAACTCTTTTTAGCAATTTGTTGTACTTAGATCTAAAATAAAGTTTGAAAAAAATACTCGCTAATACTAGTAAATAATATAATAGAACGGTCAAGAATTATGTGAATTAAATATATAATGAACTGAAGAATTTGATCTGTCATCGACTGAGTAGAAAAAATTCACTAATCTAAGCCAAAATGCAACACATACTCGGTATGTGCAAAGAACGCGCAGATTCTAAAATGAGGGCGTGCGTTTGGTCAAACAGGCGACATGTGGGTGTGTTAATTAACCTAAAAAATATTAAATAGAATAAAAAAATATTCATAATCATTAAAATACTGAGTTAACTTGCCCCCGATAACGATGTCAATTTTAAAGGACCGTCGTCAAGTGTCCTATATATAAATTTATAAAATAAACTCATTAGCAAGTTGGAAGTAAGGGTTCAACTCACAAGAAAAATTTTCAAATGTTATTTTTATTCATTTAGTATTTTGAGCGGTTTACTTTGAATTTCCTTGGTTGATACTGATTTGATTAAAAATCAAACGTCGATCGCGATTCTTATTTTTCGGATCGTGACACTAACACCCTCGTATTTTTTTTTTGCAGAAAACTAAAGCTCAGTTCATCAGAGAAGTGTTTGGATGCTTAGTATGAGTCCTCAACTCTTAATGAGTTTGGATACTGTCTCATCCCTAACATGCTGCCAAATTGTTGTTCATCAAAATTAGGTAGACAGGCTTTGTATGTGACAGTGACAATTCAAAAACCAGTAATTACTCGTCTATATGTGTGGGGTTGAGGCTTCGGCAGTATGAACTCAATACATGAAGGGGCCAATGGTTTTGCATTTTGTTGTTTAGGTAAACAACATTGAAAGGCATTGTCTCATTCACTACGCATTGAACACATCACCCCTCACATTGCTTAATTAATATATATATGACTTGTCCTGTTTGCCGAATGCCCCTTCATTGACTGGTTCCAGGATCTCAACAAGTAAACTCCAACCTCACTGCAAAATAATAATTTGGACATGCCATGTTCTAAAAAAGTTGTATACATCAATAGGTTTATGAAATGGAGGGCACCGAATTCTGTGAGGGTATCAGTGCAAATGGCATCCGGTGACGAAACATCTCATCACTTTACTAACATAACGTTATATTTTACTTGAAGGGGTCTCCTAAATGCACTGAAAAAGTACACTTAGGTAGTGTTTCTGAGTCAGTTTTAAGAGGGGAATGGAAGGGAAGGGAAGGGAAGGGAAGTGAAAAATAAAAAAGAGGTTGTTCCTGAGTTTTTTTAGGAGGGAATTGGAGGGGGAGGGGTGGTTTGGGGGCTTATTTCCTCCCTTTCTTGTGCTCCCATATTAGACGGATTTGGAGAGGAAAGGGTGTAGAAGGGTAAATTTACTATTTTGCCTTCATTAAAAGAGTTGTTTATTAACATAAAAATATTATGTAAAGGTATTTTGATCAATTTTTTTTATTTTTCTTCTTCTATCCCTCCAAATCCTTCCTAAACTCGGGAAGATCCATTTCTCTCCTTCCCTTCCCTTTCCTTTCACTCCAAACTTGGGAACAAAGCCTTAGAAACTACACTGTTTGTGTATATCTCTGCTCTTATATAAGTAGCAACAAATAACCTTTGGGAGTTTTGGTACTATCCTTTTGATGAAATCTTTAATATTCTATGATGAACCCATTTGTGTAAGGGTGTTTTGAAATTTTGTATGCATGTGTTTGTTTTTAGAAAAATGAGACTGGAGAGTAGAAAAGTAAATTTTCTCATCATTTTTTTATTTAATCAGAGTTGAAAATTTATGTGAAAAATATTAAAATACTCATTAATTAAATAAAATTTTGCTTTTCATTTTTCAACAAACTTTTCTAAACAAAAATATTCTTTCATATTACAGTAGTCAGACGGTAGTCCACTTGCAGCCACAAAACCAAAGCTCACCTCAGATAATTAAAGATGTTAGATTTGGACAGTTATCGAGTTTTCATACATAGTTTACATACACATTCCAAGTATTGCATACTCCAATAAAATTCCAAGCCCAATGAAATATTAAGAACCATAACACAAAAATGTAACAAAACTAGAAAGAAAGAACAAAGGAGATGGTGAGGATCCTATTAGGATGTACTCATCTTTTGATGGGTGAAGAAGGAGATTGCAGTATCATAACTACTGTGCCTTATCACTTCTATGCTTTCCTATGACAATGCATATGAATGAATTTTGGGTAACAGTGGGTGGTTTCCTATTTCCATATTCACCATCATCCTCTTCAGCCAACATTTTCCTTCTGTAAAACTTCTCTTCTGCACCTTGCAAGAACTTGAACTTGGGAGGAGGCGAGACCTTGATCTTGCTGATCTCAGCATCAGTGGAAGGCTCAAGAAATGGATTAAATACATGATGGTGGGCTGAGTTGGAAGTGACGAATGGTGGGGAAGGAAGCTGTTTCAACACCGTAAAATAGCAACTCATTGAGACTTGTAGACCCCTTTGTGCTCTTTACAGACCTTCCATCATCAGACTCTAAATCTTCCATTGTTTCCTCCTTGATTGTGAACAGAAATCTTGGTGAGCCAGACAGGCATAAAAAACCATCTTCACCCCTGAACAACAGATCCTTCTTTGCTACTCAACCGATGCTATTGCTGGTTTCTCTGATCCATACTAATGCACATATTTGCTGAGGATTTAAAGTCACACAGCTACTTAAAGATACACTTTTTTATAGCAAAACATGTATACAAACTCTGTGGCCGATGAGCTACCAATACCATTGCTCAATTTGTCCTCATCAACGACCTGCTGCCTCTGCTTGTCAAAAACAATCCTCTTCTTTCACCATAACATATAATAAAGCTCAGCCAGCAACAAGCAACCTAATACCAAGCCCAATACCACTCACTGATCTCATCTTTATTGCTCCTCAAATTCTCACCCCAGTTACAGATTTCAAAGAAATTAAATAGCAGCTTAGTCTTATGAAGTAAGTTTTTGATAAATGACCGTTGCTGCATACTTGATTTTCTAATGAACACTTGAGCTTCCATCCAATAGATAAGATATGTAACAAACTTTAATTTCTAGTGCTCACATTAAAAAAAGTTAGAAATTCTAATATTACCTCAAAAATATTTATGGGTGTTGTTATTTTAATTTTCTAATTACAAAAATTAATTACAATTATTTTATATTATATATTTTTTGTTTGTTCAACTCTATTGCTATTCTATTTACTTTTTGAACCTCATTCTTTCGTCCATATGAGTGTCACGATCGTCACGTTGGAAGTTTTTCATATTGAGTTTGTCTAAAAAATAAGTTTGTAATTGTATTAGGGGAGAGCATTGTTCGGTGAAAACCGATTCACCGAACCGATATAGTTTAACCGAATTAATTCTATTCGGTTAATTCGGTCAAACATCGAATAAAATTTGGTTAATTCGGTTTGGTTAATGGAAGAAATTTTTTTGAGTTCGGTAAACCGAATTAACTAAAAAATAAAATTATTAAATAAAAATATTTTTTTTACATATAAGTATATTGATTTTATAAAATATACATATTTTGTTCGGTTAATTCGGTCAATTGGATATATAACTGATAACCGAATTAACCGAATTATCAGTTAGCCATATAATTCGGTTCGGTTGTCGATTGGCACTTTTAGAATTCGGTTAATTCGGTTCGGTTAACCGACCGATGCTCTCTCCTAATTTGTATCATGTCATTTTAACATTTTCATAAAAGTTATAATTGTTCCTCTATCTTGAATGAAAACTTTCTTCAATGCTATACAAGACATAAAAGTCATACAAACTTAAATTTAAAAATATTTTTTTGTTCAAAGATCCCGCTTAATTAGAAACATGATCTTTTGTTTATAAAAAATAAGCAAATATCATCTTTCGTGAAAGAAACGTGTTTCTTGATATTTATTACAGATTAAAATTCATGTTACATTGTTGTAAATGTGATCTTTGCTTTACCAAATAAGCAAAGATCATGTTTAAAAAATGTGATATTTGATTATTTTTGGTTGAGCAAAGATTGTATTTCTTTCTTTTAAATTCTATCGGAAATGTGTGATAAACATGTATCAGTGTATAAGATGTCCACATCCGTCGGTGTAGGAATATGAGAAAACTTTCAGTAAACAATTTAAGAGTCACATACTCAGTAATGGATTTATGAGTGACTATTTTAAGTGAACATAGAAGATGTGACTCTACAAGACATTAAATTTTATTAAAATTCAATATTTGTTGCATAACAGTTTTTTCCTATTGACCCTAGTCCATCTACATAGTTCGAACGTCAAAACCCGATGAAGAATGATATTCATGAAGAAGAATTTAAAGGAGTTGAAGGTACCTATAATTTGTGTCATGATGCATCCAAAATCTGGATGCACTCTCACGCTGCATTAGATGCCCATATGACAATGATAAGTATTAAAACAAGTGAGCACATCGCGAAAAATAATTCAGTAACCAAGAGATACGTTGAAGCGTCTATGGTAAATGCATATTAACAGCAAGAAGTTGCACACTATGAAGAATCTTTCAAGGATGATGGTGAAACCATCCATGCTCCAATGATGGACCTCCTCCCCTCTCTATTTTAAATTATATTAGAAAACTGTCCATATGGAAGAAGTCTTTTGACTAGAATCACATGAGAAAAACTTGCTGAATATTTCATTATGTCCAATAATTCAAAAATACAACACATATTAAAGTAATTTTTGCAATTGTCAGTGTGTGATTTACAATGTTTATGATAATTAAAACACTAGCACAAAATAGAATTTTTCCGGTTAAAAAAGCTTTGGCCGGAGACTTGTCAATGATTTT
>NQLW01000060.1:2569437-2599209 GCA_002312845.1 Kalanchoe fedtschenkoi
CCCAGATTATATCTCAGATTCAGTCAGCCACATTTCAATACAATACGACCATCACTGGCACTCAAAGTTTTGCCATTATAGTACATGATTTCAAAATACACAATAAAAGTCGCAAATAATTTGTCTTTAGTACAATTAATGTTAGGCTCGTAAATTAATATGAGTAACATAAGTTCAAATCGAGTGAAACTTTAGTGATGACGGTGTTCTGTTGGTGCATTGAGATCATGTGCGCGTCTAAGGTGTTTAGACCTTATGAAACCGCAATGGCTTTCAGTCTGAGAGTTCTAAGTGACTTGTGACGGTATTATTATATTCATTTTCTGAGCTTGATCACCCTTTACGTCGAATTATAGTCGTGGTTTTGGCTATGTCTTGACCGATGTACCACAGTCCGAGCTAGTTCCTAAATCATCACTGATTTCTGAGGCGATATGTCTAGCGCTTTGTTGCCGCATCTGTGGATGCTGATGATATCCAATGAAACCCTCTGAATCCATTGCACTGCTTCTTTTGAAGCTTCCCAAATCTCATTTTTTTGTCAATCTTCTTCTGTTCTTTTTACTCTATGATTTTGAAATTCACAACGTTTTGGATGTTCAGCAAATGCTCTCTTCCTTCACCAATCTGCTCTCTAACATTCCTCTACTCACTTGCAATTAGACTCACCTTCTAATCACCACTTCTAAAATCATGCTCTTCTTAATTGAATCTTCATCATAGAGTTCGTACACATTTGATTTTTATATTCAGTATCATTAAGAGACTCAATAGCTCAGATTCGTCATGTGTCCTTATGTTAATCTACTAAAATTCTTATACATAACCATTGATGTTGTCATAAAGGTCACAAATTTATTTTCCAGATCTGCACTCTAACATCAGAGATTAGAACTTTTAGAGCTTTCTAACGATTTCAGTCTTTAGAGCTTTCTAATGATTTTAAATTTGTTGATATGTATATGAGCAGAGCATAACCGAAAATAACACCGCAGAAGTATAACAAGAAGCTCCAATCAACGCTAGATGGCTTAGACTTGTATGGCTATGTCGATGAGTTATTTGGCCAGCGACAGACTAAGCAAAAAGAAAAATCAGCCTCCAATATGTGAAGGGATTGGATCATAACTTTGAAATGGAAAATAACGGAGACGTTGAGGAAGGTGAAGCTGGCACACGAGCTATTCTGCAGCAGCTCCAGGTGACGGCTTGGCCTGTTCAATAACTGCCGCGCGTAGTAAAAGACAAAGTGGTTCAAGCGACTGAGACGATCACCGATGTATAATTTCTTCTCGATGCGATGCTCATCTCAAAATCTTGTAAAACAAAATAGTATAAATAATTTTAAAAACAATTAATTTTAAGTGTTTAAAAATAATTAATTAAATAAATAATTGCTAAATTGACATAGTTTTGATCAAGGACTTTGATTCACACATAATTATTATATATTCAATCACAAATCTAATCATCACTGTAAAGTTACACAATTTGTAACTACCACGAATTTTAAAATTAGATAGCAATAACCATCATTTTTAAAATGAGCATTGTAACCTCATATTTATACTTTTTGCTACTGTTTATACAATATCCTTTATTTATCACACTAGTAACAGAAGAAATGATATTCTCGAGTTTTGTGTTAAGTAAACAATCAACCAGATGGAATCAAATCGATATTAAGTAGTAGATGAGATTGTTTGTATAAAATAATAATTTTTATGATCACCAGATATAAATTAAGATCAGAAAATCTATGTAACATATAGTTGATGGGTTAATTTGAATTATCATATACAAATTTAGATTAAATCACTTAAAACACGAAAATATAAAATAGTTTTACATTACTGTGAATGAGGTTGTCTCAAATTACAAACATGCCAAATGTCATGCACATCAAGCGGTATCCACAAATTAAGACGATTGAAACAAAACCTTTACTGAACAAAATTAAATTTTTTCAGGCGATCCAATGGACTAAACTTTTGGAGTACCTAAAAAATCTTAACATATGGATTAAATCCCTCAACTAAAAAAGTATGTCCTAGTGGCGGTATCACTCAGATTCCGACCAAATGTTTATACTTTATTGTAAAAATAATATATTTTTAATTTTATATCTCCAATTAAGTCTAAAAATATGTTATCTCCTAATTTTGTACCCCCAGTCAGCTTAAAAACAATATACCTTCAATTAAGCTTTAAAATATTATATTTTTTATTTTTGTAACTCATTCAGTTTATATCTCTTAATTTTTTTTGGGTACATTATCCTTTTTTTCACTATTTTTTGTTCATTTGATTATATTATTATTATTATTATTATTATTATTATTATTATTATTTTCATTTGACCTTATTTATAGAATCACAGCTCAAAAAGGTAACTTTTTAGTTATAGTTATGAACTGCAGCTTGACCTCATGGAGGCTATCTGGTGAGCGGTTTTGTCACTCAAAACATGGTTTGAACTTGTGGTTTCCACTAATAAAAAAAATCTTGCTTTGAAGGAAAATTGTGGTTTATTTTTAAGTTTGACACCAGGCTAGCCCCCATCAGATGACTTCCATGAAGTTAATCGTAGTTCACAACTATAATTTTGCTTAAAAATTACCGCTATAAATTAAACTTTTTTTCTTCAAATCTACCCTATATTTGGGTGGTTTTCATTTAAATATTTCATTCACGAGCTTGTTTTACTTTCTGTTATATTGCTTCAAAACGGCTGTTAATAACAATGAGAATGTCTACTAAACTGTTGTTAATAGTTTTAGAAAGAGAAATTAACTTTATCGCTGACCTAAAGTTTTCTATGTGTAGCGTCGGTCGGTTAACCGAACCAAATTGTTGTTCGGTTAATTGAACTGAATTAACCAAATTTTAAAAGTCTTGATCGATAATCGAACTGAATTATATGGTTAACCGATAATTCAGTTAATTCGATTATCGGTTAAACATTCAATTATCCTAAAAAAATAAATATATTTTATAAATCATTATATTTATATGTAAATTTTTTTTATTTAATAAATTTATTTATTGATTAATTCGGTTAACCGAATTAACCAAACTCAAAAATTTCTTCCATTAACCGAACCGAAATAACAATTTTTTTTATTTTTGACTGAA
Organism: Kalanchoe fedtschenkoi; assembly: GCA_002312845.1. NCBI lineage: Eukaryota > Viridiplantae > Streptophyta > Magnoliopsida > Saxifragales > Crassulaceae > Kalanchoe > Kalanchoe fedtschenkoi. The sequence continues at coordinate 2,572,573 of NQLW01000060.1, forward strand.
TTAACCAAACCGAATTAATTTAATTAAGCTATATCGATTCGATAAATTGATTTTCACCGAAAAATGCTCTCCCTGTTGCTAACAATGAGTTTCAACCATATGTAAACTTTGTAAAAGCGGTTTGTAGAGGCATAACCGTAGCTAATCGTGAACAACTGTTTGTCAAACACAAAAGACAGTTGTTATTAACAATATTTTGTACACATATTTAATTATTATTAATTATAAAAATAGTCTAAAATGAAATCAGCAGAAAAATAGATTTGATACAAAACACCCAAATAAGACAGATTTCAAAAGTATATATGAGTTGTGATTTTATAATAGTATGATAAAATATAACTAAATAGAATATAATGTAGAACGAAAAAAAATAATGAAAAGACATTTTGAAGAAAGAAATTCATTAATCTCTCAAAAATACAAGAAAGATGGTTAAATTATAGTTATTAAAACTATTTTAGAGGTGAAATCGTACGGTTTCCAACTTACTAATTAGACCGGTTCGACAGATGTATAATTATAAATATTTATTTATAAATTCTCATTGTATAAATAAAGAGAATTTCATTATCTAGCGTATTGGAGAAGTCTTGCCATCTCGACAAACCAGCTTTAAGCGCGAGTCTCTAAAGTAATTTTATAATTATTTTTTTATTAGTTATTAATTAGTTAATAGGTCTTTAATGATTAATTAATCACTAAATATATCTAACGAAACTGTTTATAATAAAACCGGATGAACTGATCGGTTCAATTCGGTTATATCCAATTTGAGATGCAGACAATAAATATATGTAAATTAGACAAGAACCAGATCTGATTTCCAATCCAATTGATTGAACCGGCCGATTTACCCTGTTTTATTAACTATGGTTCAAACTGCAAATGCTTTAATTTAAAGGGGCTTGAGTATCATTTAAAATAGTCGGACTGAAAAGATGACCAAATCAAAAGCATTTAGTATGATTTATGTATGACAGAATCACAGAAGTTCTATTTTCCTATAATTACACCTATGTCCCCGATAAATCCCAAAATTCAAAAATTGAACCATTCAACAAACGGCATTTGCTTTACAACGATACATTCATACATAGAGCAGACGAACAAGCCCAATCGAGAAGCCGACAACTGTTCGTCAAATCGAACGCGGAAAGAGGCAGCGAAGAGGAGCAGATCGTCATACGTGATCGTCGACCTGGTGAGCATTTCTGCATCCGCCGCGTGTTGAATTCGAATTGTTTTTGTTTTTTCTTCTAATGTTTCTGTCGCTGCCAAGTTATTATATATTGACGATTCGCGTTGTGAATGGCGATTTCTAGGGCTTGATTTTGGGGATCAGGCAAACGGAGACTACGTTGATTTGGATTTGGGAACGCGATGGCAGCGCCACCAGCTAGGGCTAGAGCCGATTACGATTATTTGATAAAGCTCCTTTTGATTGGGGACAGTGGTTAGTCCCTCATTTCCATATTTTTTTTGTTTTTTGCGATTTGCATTCTGCTTTTGATGGATCTAGTCGTTCATATGATATAAGTATGTCACTATGTGAGCGGATCCGGGTTGATATGACTTGTGGTAGGGCTATGTGATTTGTGTGTGGAAGATGTGATGACTTGATCTGCAGATGGTGGCACAATGTAATATTTGAGGGCCATGCTTCGCTTTGCTTTAACTCTAATCTTTTACGGTTCATTGAGCCTTTGATCCTACTGGTTCCTTTGTCTTATATTTGTTGAAATGGGCTATGGAAGGACCATAGCTAAGGCATAAAATGGCTTCTGTTTTTTTTTGTAATGAAGCATGATACATTTTATTCAGCTTGAAGAAATTGCAGTAGGAGTCGATGTTAAATGTTTCTTACCAGCTTAACAGGAGGCTTTCTCATGCCTGTCCAAGTATGTCTAAGTCTTCAGCTTGTAGTATTGTTTGTCTGTGTAGATTGCCATTTAATATTGTCCTCCATGGTGAAACAGACTGATTGGTGCTATAAAGTTTCTGTTGAGTTCATTTACCATTAGTTAAAAGAAATGCTGTGAGTTTCTTTAGCGAGCTACACTATATCTGGTCACAATCAGTATCATCTATCATATCCTTGCTCTTGAAATTGCCAAAAACACTGCAGATGGCTTTTGGATGTGCAAGGGGACAACTTTTGGATGATAACAATACACCTAACGTGTATTTTTACACTGTCATTTAGTAGACTTTGTATTCAATGAGTAATACATTCTGATTGTTGAATAGTTGGAGGTCGGTGGGTTTTGGATTATTGTCTTTTAAATCTGCAGTTTTGGACTCTTTTTTGGTTTACAGCGACTATCTTTTGCAGGTGTGGGAAAAAGTTGCTTGCTTTTACGTTTCTCTGATGGTTCATTCACCACCAGTTTTATTACCACCATTGGGTAAGTAATAACTTGAGGCTTTAAAGCTGAGTTGAAGGCCCCATCAATATTATTATTATCAGAATTTTGGATTATTGAGTCGATATGAGGAGAATGGTTTGGGATTCGGTTTTTTGGTAAGTAAAGTGTGAGGGTGTGTGCATGGGATGCATCATTGTTGGCACTCTAGATATAAGACTTAAAAAATAATTACAGTGTGATGGTGTACAGACTTTGGTGTCTAAATTAATCTGATTATTTTTTAAGAGAAAATAGGAGATGAATTTGAATAGTTATTTCTAAGTGTTTTACTTTGCTTTGAGTCATCTTTAAGTTTACGTGAAGGAGGAATAGGTGATTCTGGACTTTTAAGTACATCGAGACTAAAACTGCAAGTTGTGAAATGTTGTTTATGTATCACTTATCATTCTCCTGCTTTTGCAGCATTGATTTCAAGATAAGAACAATTGAACTTGATGGAAAGAGGATCAAGTTGCAGATCTGGGATACAGCAGGACAAGAGCGATTCCGAACAATCACAACCGGTAGGCTATTAGTGTGAACTGCCTTTGTATGTCAACCTGTTTTTCGTGATTGAGATGATGAAATGTCATATGTTTACTCAATTAACACTCATGTTTAGGGGGGTTTGTAGGTCTAAACATGCTATTGTAATTGAAGTTGTTTTTGTTTAGAAATTTGTGTATTATATTTTTCAGCTTACTACCGTGGAGCCATGGGTATTCTGCTGGTTTATGACGTTACTGACGAGTCATCTTTCAACAGTAAGTTTTTCATTTGGTCCATTGTTTACATTTAACAGCTTTGGCCTGTAGTACCTATAAAAAAGCATGTAGAGTACCTATCCAGTATTGGTACAACTTCTAGGTGTTTTACTACCATATTGAAAATGTTAGCAGTCTTCCTCCGGTGTAAATGTAAAATAATAATAATTTTTACACTAGATGGGACATCATGTTTATATGTTGTTTTTCAGTAGGAAGAGTACTTTAGAGATTTTTCTCGCATGCATCTCTTACCATTTTTTCCCTTTTGTCATGTTCAGATATCAGAAACTGGATCCGCAACATTGAACAACATGCTTCTGATAATGTCAACAAAATATTAGTTGGCAACAAAGCTGACATGGATGAAAGCAAAAGGGTTCGTGTGCCTCGACCGTATAGATGTTTTATCCCCTTGCGTAGCATTGAAGTTTAAACTTTAGACGTGATAGTCCAGTGGCATGTTTCTTCAGTTGCATAACATTTTCCTGTGTGGCTTGGATAGTTACTTTACTAGTCCGCGGTTTAGACTAGGTTATGGTTTGGATAAGATGCAAAGGTCTTGCATTCCTTTCTTATGTGAACAATCAGGATCATTACAGCTTCTCCTGTATTTTTTACAGGCTGTGCCCACTTCTAAGGGTCAAGCTTTAGCTGATGAATATGGAATCAAGTTCTTCGAAACTGTAAGTGTTGTGCGCTCAGTAATGTTATCAGTTTCTGGTTGTCTTGTCTTGCCTTTCTTACATATGTGGTTTGTGGTTACCTCAGAGTGCGAAAACAAACTTGAATGTTGAGGAGGTTTTCTTTTCAATTGCGAAGGACATTAAGCAAAGGCTCGCAGACACTGATTCGAGGAGTGAGGTATCCAGTCTTCAATTATCTCATTTTAGCTCACAAATTAGTTGTTTCAACGTCTTGATTATTCGTTCTCGGAATGTGCTTTACAGCCCCAGACGATCAAGATCAATCAACCGGACCCAACAGCCAACGGTGCCCAAGCTGCTCAAAAATCTGCATGCTGTGGCTCATAAGTGGATTGAAATGTCCTGTGAGGATATCTATTGGGGCTTGCATTAATTAATCCTTTTCTATTATTTGTTTCCCAGTTCTTTTCTTCAAACAGTTCCGAACCCTAATGTTTTAAATTCACCTTTCTCAATTTAACTTGTGGAATCAAGTCTAGAAACTGCATGATGATTTGGTACCATTTCCCCCATCTTCATTGTTAGGAAAAGTTAATCAAACATTCCTCCAAGTTTACCATGTGAAGGATACGTTTTGAGTTGGTCTGCGGGTGTTGGCTACGGCTACAGTGAGTGTCACCATTGCTGCCTATCAAATTTTACTACTTGGCTGTTAGGAAGTGAGTAAGGCAGATAGGTCAAAGGAACATAAGGTCAAAGAAGTGGTCACCGCCCCCATCATTCACCTTTGAATGCTTGATGGATAGATCAACATCAAGACAATGGCATCACTATAAGCTCTTTTTACCCCATTATTAGAACCTCGATTACTCCCATTTGCTTGTCCATGTAGGCCTTCCGAGATTCTGAAATTTGCCCACTCCATCCATTCATCATAAAGAAAACGTTTGTGGCATGCTGTCACTGAAATATCTTTTCATAATATAAACGACAAGGCATATTCTCCCTTACATCTCCACTGGCTTTTACCTCAAAAAGATGCCCAAACATCATGGATGCATGCAAGTTGCCATTAATTCCCAGGTGAGACACAAGTTAGGTTATTGGGAGTGATTCTTGTTCACCATGTGACGGCGGACATTATAAATAAGAATTTATCACGTGTCGGGTTGAAAAGTTAAAAGAAAAGTCAAACCAATGGTAAATCGTCACATGTTAATTTGACTTTTCAAAGCGAAACGTGACGAATTCTTATTTGTGGTGTCCACACTCATGAATTTCTACATTATTGGTGCTTGTTTTGAAAGATAGAGAAAAGGAAGACATGGAATTTGTGAATCTGTGATTGAGGAGAGCACTAAAATCAAGTATGTAAAGGAAAAACTACATAATAAAAGTTGTTGGGGGAGAAATATTTAGCTTTAATAATTGAAAGGCAAAAATAATAGACTCACCTTCAGATCCCATTAGCCATTGCTACTTGGTAGAAAGGGTCCCTCCCATATCATGCATGCATGGCCCAAATAACAATCCTCCTACGTTTTTATGTATGTAATCCACAACTATACGATTGCTCATTCCATATGGTAATCTTTCTACTGTGTCACCCGTCCATGAATATGTGGTTTTGGCCAGCTTAATGTCAGTACGAGTATGTACAATTTGACCTCACCGCAGATATCGCCAAACATATGTGAAAGGATAGATTGTTGGACCATGGACACCATCAATAGGGATATGCAACGTTTCACGTTAAAAAGTCAAACTGATATGTGTCAATTGGTAATTGATTGTAATATTTTTTTTTATTTTTCTACGTGCCACGTGACTGGTTTAACTGATACATTACAATTTCTAATTGGTTAATCCATATTCCACATGGTGAACCATGTACACCCGAGTATCAGTTCTGTGAAAATCAGAGGCAAACTCATGCCATAAGGTATATAGCCCATTAATAATTAGCAGCTATATTTCTTGGGGTTTTCGTGTTTACGCCTACTTCATCAGTTTTTAGCCAAGATAAAACGATAAGGAAATGAAAAAAAATCAAAATAAATTTTTTGTGAACTCTTTTTCATTTTTCTCTAGTTTGATTAGGTGTGTAAAACTGTATTAAATTTATCAAAATATATTTATTTTAACTTTAAAATTTCCTTACATTTTAACACAAATAGAGCCATAATGACTGATTATGACGCGGATGAGGTTTTCAAGTATGAGACTTCTACTCCATCTTAAATTATTTGCTTAATAACTGATTATGACAGTTTCTGCTGTCTTACTAGTAGTTTTAAAAAAAAGAAGAAAATCAATCAAATATTTTTGTTCCAAGTTTGGGGTGCAGTGAAGTGATAGCAGGTGTTAAAGAGAAATACGCAAATGAGAAAGAAAAGAAGGAAATACTTTTTTTTTCTATATTTTGATATATTTTACATTCTTTCTTATTGAAAAATATGGTTCAAACTGTGATTTTGTCTAAGAAAATTAAGCTATGAATCGCGGTTTGACTAGTCAAAAACACATATTGAAATTATATCCTTGTTAATACTTTGAAATTCAGTTCTCTTACCCATTTCTTATTCAGATGAAAATAGATCATCTCAGTTTACACTACGGTATTCACTAGGATATCCGCAATTTAAATTGTAGTGTTCAAAAATATATCAAATTGGAAAAAAAGAAGAGATAAGAGTAGGGAAAAAAACGAACTAGGCAGATCGATAAACAAAAATAAGTCGCATTTGATGGTCTAAAAATTAAAGCAGTTGAAAAGGGCTGAATAATAACTAAACAAGTTATAATAGAGAAGGCAAAGAGCTAGCAAGCCATTTATTTATTTACTCAATTGCATTCTGATGAGTCCTCAATCATTTCGCGTCTGTCTGACCGTTAGAAATTAATCATAAGATGTCACGTGTTGCGTTGAAAAGTTAAAGTGACCGTGAAATTTCATTATTGGTTCTAAGGGTGTGTTTGGTTAAGGGAAAATTTGATGCAAAGAAAAATTTGAGGGAAATTGAAATTCATAATGAATTCCATTTTATTTTTCTTTGTTTGGTAAGGAAAGTTTCAAAACGCTTTTTATTTTACTTTAACTTTCCTTCTAATTTTCCATGCAATTTTCTTTTCCACAATTTTTTCCTAAACCAAATTAAGGAATCCTTCTAACTTTCCATGAAATTTTATTTTCCACCAAATTTTCTTTAAACCAAACACAGTCTAAAAGAATTTTAACTTTTCAACGTGATGTGTGACGCTCATGGCTATGTGGTGGACTATGTCAACTAAAGAATGACTTCAGTCTTAGATGTATATACGTCACTACATTGCTTCAAGCAAATGATAGACTGAAAACTACTTACACCCTATGTGCTTTGGTTTACTACTTCTGTATATTGCAAGTCTTTATTTTTTGTTGCTGAGAAGTTGTCATCAATTCATATGGATGGGTAATTTTGTACTGTTGCTATCTAATCCATATCATAATTAATATTCTTTGATTAGTTAATTTCTTACTATGGGGATTAGTGTTCCTTGACAATTAGCTGAAAATTATTGTGCACCATAAGGTCAGAAAGAACTGTCTGTTAAGGAGTCATATCATAGTTGCTGTTGGCTAAATGCATTTTCATTTGAATAAAGGAAATATACATGAGAGGTCTATTAATGCGTGATTGGCACGTAAAATCTAAGAGTTGTGTTTGGAATAGTTTGGTAGCAAGAACTAGGAAATCTTGAGATGTCAAAGTCTTTTTTAAAATTATTTATTTAAGGAAAATAGGAAAGAAATCAAAATGATATGGAAAATTGTAAGTAATTCTATAATTGGTTAGGAGAAAGTTGTGTGAAGGAAAATTAGACAAAAAATGAGAATAAATTCTCACATTTTTTTTGGACCCCACCGCCTTTCCTGATGGGGCCTTCGGTGTTACAGGATCGAGCAGAAGTGAGCGTCCAGTTTTGAATTTGAGACTTTTTAGTTTGAGAGGCTCAGTACCAGACACCCACTCCAACTCAACTAATCCTGAGAGGGCAAATTCTGACATTTTTATTTCAAACCAAAGAACAGAAAAATAAAATAATGAAAATTGTCCTCCCATTTTCTTTCTTCCATGTTTTTCATAAACTGTTCAGAGACATTAATCATCAAATCTAATTGTAATGACTAATGAGTGTTCGACATATAGAATCTATTAGATTCAAGAAAAACTTACAGAAAAAAATATGTGTAAGAAAATTTATTTAATTATATGTTTACACGATACATGATGCGATTCATTTTCCATTTTATTAACCTTTCCATCGATATATTCATGAAATAAACAGACCAAAGATAACCTGGTCAGTGTGTTTAGAGTCAAATTAATAGTATTTCATGCTTTGTGTATTAAGCTTTATTTATGTTGGATTTAGGCTATGCGTACATTCATGGATCATGAGGAATAAATTAAGAGGAATCATCTAATGATACTGATCCTGACGAGTTTAGGCTGATAAAAATAATTTATTTATGTTGGATTTAGGACATTCACATTGATGTTTTATTGTAAGCTTTGTGTCGGAGTTCAGACCGCTTCGTTTGAATGTGAAAACAAGTAACAGCCTCCTGACACCGAGCGTTTCGTTTGCACGAAGCGGTTCGTAAAAAAATCAATTATCATGCTTCAGAGATGGAAGCGTGGTAATATGTATAATATTAAATATTCAGAATAACTTATTACCAAGCTTCTGAATTGGAAGCGTGGTAATAGGTTATCCTGAATATTTAATATATACTTATTACCACGCTTCAGAGCCAACTCTGAGCGTGGTAATAGATTATCCTGAATATTTAATATATACATATTACCACGTTTTCAACTCTGAAGCGTGGTAATTCTTATTTACAAAAAACAATCAATATTACAAAATTCAAATATTAGTCCTCAACTAGCCGTTTGAACATTTTAAAAAATATATATTTATATAGAATAATTTATTAGTTACTGTTTGAAAATAACTCTTATATGTATTATAATTACTTTTTACTATAAATAATGAGTACTTTCAAAAAAATTATACAATCCATTTAAATCATCCCCAATCTTTCTCAATCTTTCAATACTCAGGGTTTTTGAGTTCTCACAAAATATATTTTTATAGCCCAATTATTTTTCAAAATGAGTGATCACCCATTTAGAGGACTTACTTATTTTTTAAATTCTCTGAATTTCAGTAATTATCAACCTTCACCAAATTCAAATTCACAAAGTCCTCAAATTCCTCCTACTCACAACCAATTTTCATCTACGCATCCTACTCCTCAAGATAATCAATTCTTGAATTTTTCCAATCACCAATCCTTTTCGTATCCATTTTTTCCTAATTCTTCTCACCCATTCATTCCTAGATATTATGACGGCTATGGACAAAATATTATGCCGCGTCCTTTCATGATTCCTAGTCTTAGCCAACCAATGGAAGGAAATTCAGATCATGCGTCAATTGCAGGAATGAAGCTCCACACAATATCACACAACAAGAAAAGAATAATTGTCATGTCAAGTGGAGCATCAAGGAGGAGGAGATGCTCATCGGTTCATGGCTTACAATTAGTAATGATTCGGCAGTGGGAAACTCTCAAACCAAAGGTAGTTTTTGGGCTCGTGTGGTGGTGTACTTCAATGCGTATCGAAAAATAAAAATTAAAAGAGAAAAATCTCAAATCAAGTCACATTATTACTTGATGATGCCACAAGTAAATGAATTTAATAATGGCTATTGCAATCAAATTGTATCTGATCATCACAGTAGATAGTTAGATAACCAAATATTAGAGGCAGCCCGATTGATTTAAAAAATGTATATAGGAAAAGAGAATTCTCATATACACATATGTGATAAATGGTGAAGGATGAACCAAAGTGGAAAACTCAAGTTGGATCACATAATGCATCAAAAAAGACTAAGACAAGTGAGTCTGGAGTATATACCTCATTATATCAAATCACGATATCGAAGAGAACACTTATGAAGGTAACAAATCATAAAGTCATCTCATCAGTTAAAAAACTACTAAATGAAAAATGAGAGGGAAAGAAAAGAAGAATGTAACTGAATCAGTGACTGAAGAACTTGCTCATCGATGGAAAAAATAGAGGAACTTCAAGCTCAAAACATTATTGTTCTTAACGAGATTAAGAACAAAGCAAAGGATGATACATTTCATGTTGACTATGAGATTTTGATGAAGGGCACTTGCACAATGAGTGACCAACAACTTACCGTTCACAATCATATGTGCTCCATTATCAAGGTTAAGCATGACATTCCTTAGTTTTATATACTTATTAAGTGTCATTTCAAAGTTATCTAATTTAATAAAAACTTGTTGTAATCAGTGTGTCTGCCACGCAATAAACTAGCCATTGTAATCAGTGTACTTTCCATTCAATAAAAACTAATCTCTGACGAAGTGAAGCTCATTTTCAATACAAACTAGCTGTTATAATAAGTGTGCTTTTGATTTAGAGAAAACTAGCAGTTGTAAAATGTGTCTATAAAATGCACTTGAAGAAACATTATCACATTATATGTTGCATTGTCTTTCTTTAAAACTAAAAAATCAAAATGTCGCAAAATCTGATCCTACTAATAATTATGATTATGAGCAATTCTTAATTGATCAATGTACCGATGATACTGACGAGCAAATGCTGCTCTTACTCCTAGAAGAACAACATCGAAGAGAAGAAGTAACGAGCATAAATCGACGTCCTCATAGATACATTGGAAGAGAACTAGAGGTTGGAGATGATCGTCTTCACATGGACTATTTTGTTGATCAACCAGTGTACCCTCATAATGTTTTTCCAAAGTAGACTTCGAATGCGAAAGGAGTTATTTATTCGCATTATAAGAGATATTTCAAATTACAATGTCTTTTTTTCAACAGAGAAATAATAATAATGGCATGATGAGATTCTCATCAATTTAAAAGTGTACTGCCGCTATTCCTCAATTAACCTATGGAGCTCCAGCCGATTATTATGATGAGTATCTCCGAATAGGCGAAACAAAAGTTATTTAGTGGTTATTTAAATTTTGTCATTGTCTGATACAGGTGTTTGGAGAAAAGTATTTGAGAAGACCAAATGATGCTGATGTTCAACGATTATTCAAAATACATTCGGATAAACATGACTTTCCTGAACTGTTAAGTAGCTTGGACTGTAGGCATTGGCAATGAAAAAATTGTCGACTGGCTTGGAAAGGACAATTCACTCGAGCTCGAGGCAATCATGGGGTCCCCACAATTATCCTTGAAGCAGTTGCTTCCACTGATTTGTGGATATGACATGCATTTTTTAGTGTTGCTGGGTTAAATAACGACATAAATGTGCTCAATTAATCATCGTTATTCAACAATGTTCTAAGAGGTGATGCTACTACTGTTTAATTTACAGTAAATATGTCAACTTATAGAAAAGATTATTATTTAACTGATGACATATATCCCGAGTGGAGCATGTTTGCTAAAAGTTTTTCTCATCCAGAGGATTCAAAAAGAAAGATATTCAAACGAAAATATGAGTCGGTAAGTAAAGATGTTGAACGTGCTTTTGGCGTACTGCAATCTCATTCGACTATTGTATGTGGTCCTACACGATTCTGGTATAAAATCATATATTTTATATAATGTATGCTTGCATCATTTTGCATAATATGATAGAAGATGAATGGAATGCAATTGTGGATTGGATAAATGAAGAAGGAGAATCTTCTGTGAATGCAACTCAAAGATCTACTTCTCAATTTCGCCAATACATTCAGAGACAGACTGAGCTTCCTGATAGATGTTTGTCACAAACTTTGAGCCGTTTTGATCGAACATATTTGGCAACAATTTGGAGATCTTGATTCGAATTAAGTTATATTTATCATATTTTATCTATTATTTGAGTGTTTTTTATTTATTTTAAGTGTGGAATGTGCTAGAAACATTATTATTATTGTTTTATAAAATTTTAATTATGTAAACTTTTTTCTTATTTAAATGTCAAGAAAATATAATATGAATTTATAATTATAAACAATTAATTATTTGATAAATTTAAGAAATTTGTAATTGATATAATATGAAAATAGAAAAATATATAATATGACATGTGGGTCGTACGCGCAAAGTTTGAATGGTTTGTTTCAATGTGGATAATAGGTTTGTGAAAATGGAATTTATGACAATGCTGAATTAGCATGACACAAATCTGACGCGGCATGACACAAATCTGCTTTTAAATTTATATTTATGACTATGCTAGTTGGCATGACACAAATCTAACATGACATAACACAAATCTATTTTTAAATTTATATTTATAACAATGTTGAGTTGACATGACACAAATCTATTTTTAAGTTTATTTTAATATGAATGCCTTTACAGTCACATTGCAAATTAATTAGATTATGATTTCCAGCAAAGGTAGGTACGTAGCTTAGGTGGATAAACTTATGGCTGTCAACCAAAACACCTACTCATCATTCAATCATCGTGCATATGGTCTAAATCTAATTATGGCGTAAAAATCAGGTTTCCTTCCACCTAATATAGCAATTGATTCGAGAGTCCTAATCCTCATTTTTTGATAAGTGGATTGTTTCTTTACCAATTGTCAATACTAATTATCTTTGGCACAATGTCTTTTATTTTTGATCTATTTAATTTATAATATAATATTAAAATAATTGTAATTGTATCACAATATTTTATGTTTTGTGTAAGTATATTTAAATGCTTTAGGAATATCATTCCCCTTCAGTATATCGTATTTTCAAATATAATATTAATTATATACTTTCTAATTTTAAATAAATTTATTATTTTTATTCTAAATGTGTCAATCATATAAATTTTCTATTTATGGTGTTTAAAATACATTAAACTTATAAGCATGACGAACAATTTTTGGTCTCAATGTTATAACATTTTTAGAAGATTTGTTTATTTATTTTATCATTAAAAGATAAAGTATCAATATAATATATTGTCGGATAATGACCTACCAAACTTGTATAAACCTTAAAGTCAAATTATAATATTGACATTACATCTATATTAAATAATTATAATAAGATAGTTAATGTGGGTACTTCAATATTTTTTTCTCTGTCATCATAATAATTTTTGGTAATTAATGAACTTACAATAGCCAAATGTTTGTCATCATATCATTAGATAGTTTGTCTCTATGGCCAAATGTTTATGTTTGAGCATTTTTGTCCTAAAACACCATTTCTTGAAAAAAATAGATGTTTTTTATCCATATTGTAATAAACTATTGTGATTAATTATCAGGTGGATTGCACTTCCCATTAATTTTTATCAACGCCTATTGGTGTTTTTGGTATCGAGTTGTTCACATATAATTGGCATGCACAAACACAAAAGCGACACATAATCATCATCTAATCTCTATCCATCCACATTAGGGTTTTCCAAATCCTTTGGCATTTGTGTTTTTGCCTTTGGGTTTGTATTCTATTGGTTCAAGGCTCTTTCTTTCTTTCGTGTATATCTTGCCTATGAACCAAACACAAAACAAACCTCCCCCACCACCACCACCCTCTTCCTCTTTGCTTCCCATTTCAGTCTCCACGCCAAATTCAATTGGTGCCCTCCACCTCCATCATCATACACATGCACTAGTGTTTTAAAACATTTTTCTTCTTATTTTTTGTGTTGCATTATTGTTTTGCCTACCCGAATATCCCTAGATGCGTTTAATTTGGAAACGAATCTCTTGTGATTTTTTATTCAACTTACTGATTTAGTTCACTAGGTCTAGGTTGGATTCGATAATCTATATTTCAATTTCCTCATACAAAGTTTAGTTTCCACAAATTTACACCATATATCTTGCATAAAACAACATTTGATCTCATAACATTTGTCTCATAATTTACTATCTAATCTTCATCCTTAGTATGTTTAGATAGTTTGAAAGAGTAAGAGATTTGATCCGCAAAAAAATATGATCAGTCCGACAAAGGACACAGAGGGGGTGTGTCATTTAAGTAAAGAAGTTGGACATGTGTAATACTTAAAAAGAAAAAATGCTGATGTGCTAGAGCTTACTCAGTATAAACCTATATTTTGTAAAATAAATTTGTTAATCCAGCTTTCCCATTAAAAGTCATGATAGCGAAAGGAAGATGTGAATTAAATATCTACCCCTCCAAGCTATCAGAGTTCGAATTTAGCAAACAAATTTTTAAGCACCACCGTCAGCAAGGAACACTGTGACAATATGCTTGATTTGATCATCTTTCATCCCATATAGTTCAATCAAGTTCGTAGCTTCATAAGCTTCCATGTTCTAGAGAGTATTAGATTGCAATACATGTTAGTTTGCTAGAAGTCATTAATTACCCTATTCTTACTCGGTTCATATGTCTACCTCCCCTTCAAAGCTTATTTTTACATATGCATGGGGTAATGCATCTAGATATTTATTGGAGGTTGCCAGTTTATGTGAGTTTTACTGGTGATTTCAATAAATTTTTTTGGATTTTTTTTTATTGCATGATAGAACTGAAGTTCGATGTGTCTAGCTTACTCCAATTCCAAGCCCATGTAGAGCGTCTTCTTGATAGAAAAATAAAATGTGTGTTAGACACTTGTAAAGGTGGATCAATGCTGAAACTTGGTTGCATCCGAGCTAGTTTTCTTGACTCATCTAAAAGATAATCAGAATCGGTTAGTAGGCCACGTGAGGGTCATGCCGGTAGATGGTGCTGCTACAGGAGACCTCCGGAACGAGAGACACTTCAATCTGTTGGTGCGCCGCATGAGGCTCATGCCGAAATATGTATTGCTAAAGAAGGCCTCCACAAGGAGGGATGCCTCTATCGACGCCCTTAATTTCCATAGTCAGGGCCCGACCCTCGACATCTTAAGTTGTAAGACCCGGGGCCACAACGTTTTAAGTTATAATGTCGTGGGTCGTCTTAGGCCCGGATTTTTGGTCTAATGTCGGGGATAGGCGTCCGTGCTTTGCTCCTGGCTCGTCTGAGCTGTTCGTGTAGGCGCTTCACATCATTTCCTCGTGTTTGAATAATATTATTATTGTTAGTTTTAAACGAAAATATACAATGAAAATGGGTATGCAAGTTAATTTTCTATGAATTTCATCTCATTTTTCTATTATTTGATTTGAGATGTAAAAAATGAGGAAACTATCAAAACACTCTTTGTTGCAATTAAATTACCTTATGATATATAATATATCTTTATACCACAAGTTAAACTTATGTATATCATAATATATATATTAACGTCTACATTTTCATCGGCAGAAATGGAGGTGGAGATGAGGAAGAATTTAGGGAATATAAACACACACTTCATCCATGTGATGTCAATCCCAATTCCTCTTCATGCCAAAAGATGTAAAGTTGTGTGTCACAAGAAAAATATAAAGAGGCTGCTGGTTGCCTAAAGTAAAATGAGTTGTTACACATCCAAAAGCCGAAATCTTTATCATCATCAATCCGCTATGCTATGCATACTCTCCTCACCTCACACAACCTGAACCCCATACGTAAATCATTCTTGTGAGTGACTCAAGCTCCAATATATAAATACCAACTTCATTCCACATTCCTCATGTCACATTTACATTTCCACGGTTATATATTTAACCAAATTTCACACGCCAAAACCTCTCTCTCTCTCTCTCTCTCTCAATAACACCAAAAGAGCCATCCATCATCATATATCGGATTGCATTATGGTGGGCATCGTCACAGACCAGAAGCTGCGTAAGCTGAAGCCATTTGTAGCTATGATCTTTCTACAGTTTGGAACTGCAGGAAATGCCCTCATCGCCAAAGCTGCTTTGAACCAAGGCATGAGCCATTACTCCTTTGTCGCCTACCGCTATGCCGTCGCTGCCATACTCTTCTCCCCTTTCGCTTATGTCTTCGAAAGGTCTGCCTCATTCGCTCATGTCTTCTTTTTTACTTCAACTATGTTAATAAATTCATCAATTTCGTTGGCGGGTTTTTTACCCTTTTTCAGGAAAGTGAGGCCAGGGATGACAGTCTCCATTTTCATCAAGATTGTTTTGCTTTCTTTACTCGAGTAATTCCTCGAAAGCTCAAGTTTTTTATTTAAGCAAATAAAAAGAATATATATGTGAAAACTCGAGACCGTAATGTGACAAACTACTGATCCACATTTTACAGACCGGTTATAGACCAGAACTTGTACTACTTGGGGATGAAGTACACAACTGCAACATTTGCGGCAGCCATGTGCAATGTTCTTCCAGCTATCACCTTCCTGCTTGCTTGGATTTTCAAGTAACAGACCGAATTCATCGTACATGTTTTCTGCATGAAAGTGTTCTGATTTTCAAGTGCGAGTTTTTTTGTTGGAAATGAGCAGGTTCGAGAAGGTAAGTATCCGAAAGCTGCACAGTCAGGCTAAGATTTTAGGCACCATTGTGACAGTTGGGGGAGCCATGATCTTGACCGTGGTCAAAGGTCCGGCGATTGAAATGTTTTGGGCGAAAGGCGGGACAGGTCATAACGCTGCATCCTCTTCAGGCCACTCAGAGCTGGTAAAGGGCGCATTGCTGATCATAGTAGGTCTTTTCTGCTGGTCATTTTTCGTCATCCTACAAGTGAGAAACTCTGAAAATCATTACCCTTTTGATAAAAATTATGACCTGTTAATCTTCATTCATTCATGCAGGACACTAACATGTAAAATGGCTGGTGTTTCATTTGCAGGCGCATACGCTGAAATCCTTCCCGGCAGAACTCTCACTGACGTCGCTGATATGCCTGATGGGGTCGCTTGAAGGCGCTGCAGTTGCGCTTGTGGCAGAGCGGGGAAACACAGCTATCTGGGCCATCGGTTTTGATATAAAGCTCCTGGCAGCAGTTTACAGCGTAAACTCCTTGAAAAACTGCAACTCTAAATGCACTGTAACTCGGATGTGACAACAAATGATTGAAACTCGAGTGAAATGTATGGGTGCAGGGCATACTTAACTCAGGAGTAGCTTACTATGTTCAAGCGGTGGTGATCAAGGACAGAGGACCTGTGTTTTCGACTTCGTTCAATCCGCTGAGTTTAATCATTATCACCATCCTCGGCTCGGTGATGCTAGGGGAGCAGCTGCACGTAGGAGGGTGAGTGAGAGGATCAGAACTCAACTCATATCAGCTGATCTCAACGCTCATATTCTCTTCTGACAGCTCATCTTTGTGGCAGGGTCATCGGAGCGGTTGTCATCGTTAGCGGTCTTTATTTGGTCATATGGGGGAAGAGGAAGGATCTCATGTCTAGATCCGGCGACGATCAACTCCCCATTGAAGCTCAGAAAACAAGTAATGAAACTGCGGTGGCGGAAATGGCGAGTCATCAGGGCAATGTGACACAAAGTGATGAAGCTGTTTGAGGCAAAGAGCATCACCCAATGCGAAATCAAGCTGTTATCTCTGCTTGGGCATTCATTTCCGCCCGTCAGAATCCCGAAATGCTTCATTGTTGAAGTCGTAGCCATGAGCTGAAAGCAAATTGCTCGCACAAATATGGCTGGGGCTGTATGAATATGTTTCCCCAACAATTTATCAGACAGAATGGCTTGAGTAAATCTAAAATGGAACAAGGCCTGACTAAAGTGCCCAACTCAAACAATTGTCCGACAGAAAAATAGCTTGAGAGTTTTTAATCTTAAAATGTCAAACAGATGAAAATCCTTAGACCAATGCCATGTTTGAAAATCTGACTGTCCTATCACATTCTGCTACTGACACTCATTGAGCAGTTCATTCTTTGCTTAAACCTGATTCTTCCCCGTTTGAGCTTCGGTGATCATCAGATCCTCTCCCTCAGCAGCATTCGAGGTCGAGCCTACAACGTTGCTTTTCCCTAACTTGCTGCCCGACAAACATTTTCAAGGTATGACAAAGGGACATAGGAGAAATTTTTCAATGGCACATTTTCTAGTCATGTGAAATGCAAAAATAAATAAATAAATTGCGTACCAATATTTACCTTTTAGCTAAGATTTCATGACTTATTGGGGTGCCAGTAATATTCTGAAGCACTTCGTATAGCCTTTCCTCGGGCGTAGCCTGAAGCAGCTCCATCACTGCCCACAAGTTCTCCCCATTTGGAAAATATATGTTCCTCGTAGGCTGGTTGCTCTCGCAGTTAGCATGTTGCTCGAATTCGGAGGCACTGATAGTCTGGTATTATGCACATTCATAAGATACATTAAGATCATTGCTCTTCCATTTATTTATTACCAGTTCACCAAAAAAATAAAAGGGAAAATTCAGGGGGTCAGTTTTAGTCATGTATGTACCTTCCCTGGAGTTTCTTCACATTTCTTGCAGCTACATAAATATGCACCATTTTTTATGGTGGCCTCTAGAATCACCTGATACAGAAAAAATCAGACTCAGCCGAAATCGAGCTATAAGAAAGGACATGAGCTTTGTAGAAGTAGTAGAGCCTGAAAAGCACAAGTGGGCTTGATGTACCTTAGGGATCAAGGAGATGTATCTGACTGTCTGCCCCTCTAAGATGCCTGTTTCCATCAGACTGCTCAATGTCAAGGGAACAGCCCTTGTGGCCGGAGACTTCGCTTCACCAATAGTGACTGGCGCCTCGCTGACGACTGGAGGTTCATCCGTATTGGGCAGATGCTCGAGTCCGGGACTACCTGGACTGGACTCAGTCGGTCCAAGTCTTAGCCAGGCAGTGTCATAAGCCGAGGCAGAGCGAGTCATTGGGCGAAGACCGCTGCCATTGGAAGAGGCAGAGAGATTCAGTGGTTGAGCACGAGTTCCATTGATAGAAGCAGAGAGATCCAGTGTTTGAAGACTAGTGCGACTGGCAGAGGCAGGGAGATCCAGTGTTTGAAGACTTGTGCGACTGGCAGAGGCAGAGAGATCCGGTGGTTGACGACCACGAGTGGCATTGACAGAAGCAGAGTGATCCGGTGGTTGAAGGCGAGCACCACCGACTTGATACTGCCCAAGTCCAAAAACCAAACTGTTTTGGCGTCTGACAAGGGGCCTTACAGGATGAGAAAATCCTCCATGCTCATAGGCGTTGTGATAAGACAACCAGGCTGCACGCTCATTCCTCAAACCAAAGTCAAGCCCCGGAGTAAAGTTTGGACTAAGCAGGCGCTGGGGTGAGTAAGGTCGGCCGGCGCTAAAAGTATTATTGTGACCCCCCAGAAGGCCAAATGATGAAGACATGTAGTGGTTCGAACCAGGATTCATTCTCGAAAACCCTGCATGTTGATGAAGCATGTTTCCACCTGGTAAAGGCATATTATATGTTGCTGGATTTCCTCGCAGAAATATGGGCAGACCGCGGCCGGCACTGAGGCTCATCATCCCTGATGAAACCACGTTGTTACCAATGCTGTTTCCTTGGGAGGGCAACGAGACAACAACGTTGTTTCGGAGAGGAGGCATCAAAGCTGTTGAAGGCATTCCAGGGGGGACTGCTTGGCCAGGAGCAGCAGCAGCTGATCTGGCACGCTTATTGTTTGACAATAATTCTGCCTTAGTGAGACCCATCAGAAATGGTGGCTGCTCCTCCTCGCCCCGCCATTGTTCTGATCCCCGGATACGACTGCTGCCATTGATCTGAAGTTGAGTTTGATGATCAGCTGGAAAATTATTTCTGTTCGGAGGAGACTGCAAAATGCGCCAAGACACATCGGATCAGATTACAAAATTGTGACAAAATTAAATCTCATGACTCATGAGATTTACATAAATTTTATACCAAAAAAATTGCGAAAATTGGTGGACATGCACATAACTTTTATATGTGTAAAATTCAAATTACGTGCCATTGCAGCTAACTATTTCAGAAAGAAAAAAAATATTATTTAAATTTAATTTAAACCTTGATTTTGTTTATTTACTTGAAAAGGTAACAGGAAAAGAAAATCTTATTCTATAATTATATACCATATTAAATAACCTTATCATGTATGATAGTCACAAATTTAATTAACTGTTTTTGTGTATAAATAGATATAAATTAATAAGTGTGAATACTCAATTTCTAAGTTATACTTATTATGAAATAGATATGAATTATAGCAATAGAAAGAAAACATCAATATTATGACCTGAATAAGTAAATTCTATTTTAAATTAATTCTTACATACCATTTTCATGCAAAAAAGTAATGGTCACTTTGCACGGACATTCAAGACATCTGGGCGAAGCGTGCCTGAGAATGAGAGAATTTTAAGACATTAGTATTCAATCGTTTGAGCACAAAATTTAGTTTTATTTTTTTGGAACATTGCTATCATCAAGACTCGAATATACGATCTGTTGGATGAATAACGTATCAACCAACCGCTAGACTATCACCTTGATCGCTAAACTTAATTGTTGCTATTGATGATTCAGAATAGATCCTCTATTTTATATATAAAATAAATACATTATGGACTGAACCTAAAAAATTTCGATTATGTAAATAACAAATGGCATGAAGTGAGTATGAGTAAGTGATGCATGACAATAACTGACTTCTAATCTTAGAAGAGATCAATCTGACTTGATGGACTAAACTCGCGCATATATACAGAATAAAAATGATATAGCGAAAAAAATGACAGGAAAAAGTAAAATGTTTAAACTTTGTTTGAAACATTTTAAAGACAATATCGAGCAACAACAAACAAAACACAATAGGAGGTACCTCGGACGTGACTTTATTATGTGGATTGATGAAAATCTAGGCAGGGATGAAAACAAATGAGATATCTAGACTACTACCAAGAAGCTTCATCAACAATGGCACATCAGTGTTTTCAAATGTTTGTGACTAAACTATAAGAATGTCATTTGTTTTATAGATCATGCTTCGTTTGACCATTTTACATATATAGCTTCTTCAATATATAGTCAATAATCATATTTTTTAGGCAGTATTCTAAAAGTTTTCGATTACATCATTTAATATTTGATTAATCTTTAAATCTCAGATGTTGACTAATTTCATATGATTTCTGATTTTTCTTTTATTTTCATTTTCATTTAGATTTGATACCCGAAATTATTATGCAGATGTATTTAAAACCTTCATCATTGTGAATTCTACCATCTTAAATCATATTATTTTCGACCAATACTTTCAATTTTGGTTATAAACAAATCAGCTCATAAGTCTTCTTTTGGTATGAACATGTCAAAAGGGTCCTTGTTGCTTTCCAATTTATTTTTTATTTTTGAAGTATTAATATTTTGTTTCTTTGATAACGAGAGGATAAACACAAAAAAAATACCATCACCTGGCCATTCGGCCGTTATGGTGATAGAAGAATTAAGAATGGGTAAATAAACATATACTTTTGTAACATTGTAAATCGCATATCCCATTGATTATCTGTATTTAAAAAAATTAATTTTCAATTTAAAATTGGATTTTGATGATATTTATAATTTTTGAATATATTATTATTTTTAATTCATTATTAAATATACAATCATTTATAATATATATTAATCTCATGTTCGGTAATCAATCGCTCCAGGATCACTTGATCGATTTGATTCAATTATTAATTTTTAGACTTTTAAGCCTCTGCAAAAAAATTTAAGTTTTGATTTTGAACCATTTAAAATGTAAAAGTAGGTAATAAAAAAAGAAATTTTAATAAATCTTGTTACATTTCCAAACATTAGATTATGCCCATATATAAAAGATACCTTTTATATACTTTTAAGTTTATCACTTGAATATTCTTTTTGTAATTGATACATTCTTTTTCTAATTTCTTACTATATCCATTTGGAAATAGCTTTCACAAAATATTGGAATTTGAAAAAAGATTTAAATGTCTCAATACATATCGAAAAAGTAAAAAAAAAAATCATAAGCAAAACTTGATTTAGAAAGAATATAATTGGCCCTTTTTCATACCAAACTTAAACACTTTAATAAAGTATGTTTTACTTTATAAATTGAAATTGAGAAATAGTTTGTATACTTAAAGAAAAATATGATGAAGTAACACTTATTATTCCTTTTCATTTTTTAAATAAAGTATAAGTTCAAGACCCCCTAAAATATATGTATATTTACTTAAAAAAGAAACTTTTATCTTTGAAAATAGTATATAATAAATAATATCCTATATGAATAAAAAAATTTATAATTACAATACTACTTTTTGGTGATAAGCCAATAATAAAGAGATTTTTATTGTAAAAAGTAAATAAAATTAACATTTGCGAATATTTTTTTATGGTAGGATGGAATACTATTTTGGCATTATTAATGTGTTCTTATGGTTATAAACTATACTTTTATCATGTTTTATTTTTTGAAAAAAAAAAGATTCTGAACTATCACCGGTTACCCAATTATAATCTAAACTAGCATAATTTCGATATAAAATACAAAGTGTTATGTTTTGAATGAAAATAATAATTCAATTAGTCCATATTAAACATTGAAACTGTTTTATCGAAATCCAACATTCGCCGCACCACCTCCTGTAGCCATTCTTCCTCCAGCCCCACTTATCCCGGTTAGTGCTCATCTAGACCGTGCCTCCTCCAGCCATTAAAGAGGTTGTCATAGGCTAAGAAGCGTCTGAGGCTAGATTCATCTGCCAAATTCAACACCGCCTGAGATCCCAGCGGCTCCACCACTGCGGCCGTTTCCTTGTCAAACCAAATCCATCTACCAGATCAGGCACTAATCCAGCAGTGTACCTGAGATCCCATCAACTCACACCATCGTAGGTTCGTGTCTAGCTAGATTCGCTATCAATCCGTAGCACTGTACTTATTAGATCGCAACAATGGCATCATCATAATTTGAATATGATTTTTTGTAAAAGCTCTGAGCTTTTGAGAGTGAGATCAGGCCAGTCCCTAGAGGTGGGCGAGCCGGGCGAGGGCCATCGAGCCATTATACTGCACGTTATAATTTGATTATGTATAATATATATTTAATTATACTCATATGTTTAAATTTGACTATATATAATATATATTTTAATTATTTATTCATATGATACCTTTTAACATCAAAATGAATATAATAATATTTTGAGTTTAGATAAAAATGATGAAAAGTAGATTAACATATCTATTTTATATTAAAATAATAATTATATACTTATTTGCCTCAGTTGAATGAGTTTGATATAAAAAAAAAAATGAAGGAACAAATTCTTTTATGTTTGTCAAAATAATTAAGCTTCTATTAATTAAATAAATTATATACAAAAATGGTGATAAACTTTCTTTTCATATGATGAAAGGTCCAATTTTTTTTCCCTTCCACGGCCTCCGAAATGTCAGGATCAGACCCGAGTGTGATGAGAATGATGGAAATATTGAGAAAATGGTGGTAGCTCAAGCTCTCCTTTTCAAGAGACACACCCCACCTTCAAGTGCTTCTCCTGCTTGAAGGTTTGGGATGTCTCTGAAAGATTGAGAATTGCTCCTATTAAATCTCCAACACCGGTGTTGAGGTGGTTGAGTTCTCCTATCACTGTTGGATGAGCACCGACAACGTTTATTGTTTATTAACGGGGATATTTTTTTTATCTCAAACTGCTTAACGTTTTGCATCTTATCTAGATATTATGATAGTTAGGATCGTAGTTGAATAAGACATGATAGCTCAGGAGTCCTTTAAAGTTTTTTCTTTATTTTTTTACTTATTAAAATATTTGAAATAAAACGGTGAAGGAAAGTTTTTACTATGTTTGTTTGAAGTCTGACTTTAATAACTCCAAATGGTCAGATTGTAAATTTAAAATCTTCATCTGAAGATTTTTTATGGAAACTAGAAAGAGTTTCGAATTATCATCAGCAATCGACATGCTATTCCAATATCTCAAGATTATAATTTTTTAATTATTTGCAATATAATAATTACAGTTACTTCCAATAAACAATAACATTATATAAATTTGTTTATGTACAAAATTATGTCATTTTATTTACGCCATTAAACCACTAACATTACAAAGAAGCAGTCATAATTGAACTGATTTCATTAATTTTATATTAATACTGGTCACAAAACTCATAAAATTAATAGATATATTTGTGAATACATAGATCACTTACCTTGTGAATTATACTATTTTCAATATAAGTCAGAAAATATCCGCCAACTATTAGACTGATTTTTTTTTTTTTGGAAAATAAGGGCTCCACAATTATATAATCAATTAAAATGTTGTCATATTTAATTGATTATACAATGGTAGACATGATTTTGGGAATTGACTTCTCTCTCTTCAAAAAAATTCTTGGGAAAATTACAAAATGGGTTTTCGTATTATCCTCATTTTAAAAATCACACTCATCACTTTCTAATTTTAAAATTCAAGATCATTTTAAATTTTGGGATTGTTATGTAATAATTGAATTTATAGTTAGAACCTATAATTACCATTGACCGATTATAATTAAACAACTAACTAAAATAACATAGTTTAAATATATTTTAATTCATTTCTAATATATTTTTAAACATTTCAACATGTATCATTCTTTCACCAAAACATAAACTTAATCAATACGTCGAATTTACTCTATTAAAAAAGAATAATTGTGTTAGATTGTATTTGAAACAAATTATAGAATAAAACAAAAATTGTAATCATATGTTATAATTATAAATTGCTCCAAATTCACGGTAAAAGGAATAGATGTATTTGAAAAAAAATGAACAAAAAATGTAACAAAGCGATATAGTTTCAGTAAGATACTTAATTATAATTTATAAATAGTAATTATGGGTTGTAATCATAAATTTAATTATTCCCCTAAATCAAAAATGACTGTGAATTTTAAATTTAGAAAGTCATGACCGTGATTTTTTAGGCGGAGATTGTATGTACCCTCATTTTATAATTTTCCCAAAACTCTTTCCGTACATCTACTGCATATTAGTCGTTGGGGAGCCGTTTTAAAACGCCGCATGTATCCTCAACCATCCCACCCCACTTGTCAGATTACCTTTACGGGAAAATATAGCTGATTTTTATATCTCCATCGAACAATACTACATTTTAGTTTATAGGTGGTGTTTCCTTTTGGGTTTTATACATTGCTTAAAGCATATATGACGCTTTTAAATTAAAAGCGTCGTATCTAATAAAACAGATAGGAGTTACACCGTTTTGGTTAAAAATCTTATATGATGTTTGCTTGTTGTTTGGTTTGTTGTGGCCAGTAGCAGCACACCCTCCCCACCTTGATAGTGAGGCTCATATTCGTTGTGGGTCAGTTCACGCGCCTCCAGCGTATCTAAGCGTAAATGCGGTATCATCAAAGCTCGAATCCAAGACCTTCGGGGTTGTTAGACAACACACAAGACCGGTGGGCAATTACCTACTTGATTCTTATATGGTGTTTACTGAGTCAAAACACCGTGTATTAGTGTACGTTCACTTTATATGACGTTTTTGATCAAAAAGCACTGTATATACTCTCCCTTATGTGCTGCTTTTTTGGTCAAAAGCGTTGCATATGCTACTGTCACTTTACACGATGTTTTGACCTAGTAAACACCATGTTCAATTTGCACTATATACAACGCTTGTAGTGACAAAGCGCCGCATATTGGTCTTTCTTACTTTTAAGGTGTTTTTGGTTATAAACACTGTTTTTAATTAGTCTTAGTCGCATGGGGTTTTCTTCCTACGCTAACTATATATGTGTGATATTGATTTGATAGTCAGTATGCAGTTCATTTTCTAATGTGACCAATACTTATTTAAAAGAGTATATATTATTCATGAATTAATATTCTTTATTCTTTATTCTTATTTTTATTATATATACAAATAAGTCCTTATTATAGTTTACTTTTCAAGTAGCAATAATGAATAAAAATTAAATGAAATCAACTCATCTTAGTCATGAATACAGCGTCAGATTACGGGAGTTTTGTGAGTATGTGAAAGCATATTGCGAGAAGCAATCTACGAAGATGGAGGAAGTCTTTATTAAAGAATATAGTGAGCAAAGTGCTCAAATTAGAAATAATATTCTATATCCACACATGATGGGCAGGACAGGGTATGATTTAGTATAGAGAAGTCTGTGATATCACTTATTAGCCGAAGGAGTGCCTAAAGAAGAGGTCATGAGACATGATTTTGATTGGCCAGAAACTTGAATGTGCGGTTGAGTCAAGCTGGAAACTATAGATTTGATTACACCTCAAGTGGGTGAAGCCGTAAGAAAAATTATAAGTTTTTAAATTTAATTCTTGACGTGTAATTCAATTCAATATGTTTATTATACTTATTTTTATAACTTTTTATTAATTTCGTAAGTTAAAGAATCAAAAGAGTCACTTATTTAAGCCGAGTGAGAAGAGAAACATTTAAGTTGAGGCTCACCTGCGGCTCGACTACTCTGATCATGTTCGTGGTAAAGGGAAGCCTATCACACTCTCCGAGTACTTTGGAGTAAAGAAATAATTGACAAAATGTTATAAATACTTCAGAGATGAAGAACAGATGCCATTATATGTCCTAGGAGTGTAAATAATAACTGATAGACTGATGAATCGAATCAAATCGAAGTCAACCGATAGGTTCAATTCGATTTGAAATGTTAGTGATTTGGCTACCGTTTCAAATTTTGAAAAATCCATGACTAATGGTTTGGTTTGATTTTTAATTTTTTTCAAACCAATCAATCCAAACCTTTAAAGAGAGATCAGTTGAAAAAACAAATTTGACGAAAAGATTAATTTAAAAAAATCCAAACCAAGTCACATTTTTGAACAA